>CM059188.1:31515016-31578360 GCA_030323885.1 Branchipolynoe longqiensis
AAAAGCAGCCGTTTACGATTGCGACTCGCGATTCGAAAAACGAATCGGCCCGTTTTCAGTTTTAAGCGGGTCGGGTCGGGTCGCGAGTTTTAGTGCGCGAATCGTAAACGGGAGGTGTGCGCCAGCCATAAGGTGCCAGAGTTTTGGCATGCTTGCCAAAATTATTTTGGGATGTTTTGACATCAAATATCTACAAACTTAGCTATTTAAAATTATAATTACTTCAAACTAAAGTAAAGTAGATTATAACAATTAGTATAATATATTTATCTCAGAAAATAGCAAAAACTCAAAAGCATCGGAGTATGCAACTTTAATATCGACATCAACATTGACCTTATTTGTGGGACCATTTTTGATTTCCTATCAATATTGTAGTAGTTTGCATTGACCTCTCAGGCAAAGAGCCACATGCGCAGGTAGACGTGGATAGGGTGGTGACATCAGGGAGCCTAGGTGCTGTAATACTTAGAACACTAGCCCAGCATTTTTCTTGAAGATTTATACTGCCTATCATGGATAAGTCTGAATAGACTTGTTTTCACCATTAGACAGTTTGCCGATAGAAAGCCCGAGCCTACACTTTTACCAACCCAAGGGATTTTTAACCTCCCACACCACATAGACATGGTATGAGAGCAACTGGCCTTTGATAACACTGTAAGTTAGACACAGCGGTGGATATCTAAATTGGCAGAGGTGGGGCACAGGGAATCGAACCACTGACCTTCAGATTAGGAGTCCAACCTAGAAAAAAGGCAGACACTCTAACCACTCCGCCACAGAAAACACCACATACAAGAGGTATGGGTTCGAAACCTGCTCTAGGCGTAATATTTCCCATTTTCATCACCACAACCACCAAAGACACTGGTGCCGTGACCAGGATCGTGTAGAAGCTATGTGAAAACCCCAAATGTTGGTTGCATTACGCCGTCCAACATGTTGGCGTTAATAAAGATCACGTGGTTTGGACATATAGTGTAAAACCTCTATAACCGACCACCTCCACAGATCGACCACTCCCCAATATCGATAGTTTTATTTGGGTCCCAAACAATCGCCCATACAATACCATTGTAATGATTTATTTGTAAACTCTCTAAATCGACCACCTCCCCAAATGCACCATTTAAAGTCGGTCCCATGGTCGGTCGATATTGAGAGGTTTTACTGTAGTTGGAAATCATCAACGATAGCTTCAGGGCAGGGTTCACCGATTTCAATGCTTTGTCTCAACTCATATTGATCTGATACCTTTTTTGTTCCGTGAGATGAGGTGGGGGTGGGTTGGGGTGAGGTGGGTTGGGGGGTGGGGTTTTGGGTGGGCATGATGCGTGGGTGATTGTTCTCCAGCCCGGGTCGTCCCCCTTTGTTCCCGGGCCATGTCCATCACCGGCCTGTCACCGCCAATATCCTTCAGCTGACGGATCCAGGGGGGTCGGTGCAGTGTGGGGCGCCGGGGTGGGGTGGGGGGGGGGGGCGGGTAGGGAAAGGGTGAAGGGGTGAGGGGTGTGTGACGTGGTCCGGTGAAGCGCGTGGATACCCTGTTCTGGTGCTCCTGTGGGCGGGGTGGGTTGGGTCGGGAGGGGTTCGGGGGAGGGGCCAGGGTGTGGGTCGGGGTGGGGCCTGAGTTCGGGGGTAGGACCAGGGTGGGGGAGGGGTGGGGCCGGGAGAGGGGACGGGTGGGAGAGGTTTGGGGCAGGGGTGGGGGAGGTTTGGGGCCGGGAGAGGGGAGGGTTGGGGAAAGGATGGGGACGGATGGGCGAATTGAAGTCTGTTGGGGCCGGGGTCAGGGAGGGTTGTGAACGGGGTGGGGGGAGGGTGGGGGGGAAGGATCGGGACGGAGGGACCAGTTGAAGGCTGTTGGGGCCGGGGTGGGAGATGGGTGAGGGTGGGATGAGTAAGGTGCTATTTCCCATTCATCAGGTCTTGCCAAAGCATCTAGCAAGACACAGTAAAATGGGAAAGAAGACAAGGCAGACACAGGAAAAGGTGGGAAAACAACATCAGGGAATGGACAGGCCTGGAGTTCGGCAAGTCCTCGAGGGCAGTGGAGAACAGGGGAAACTGGCGGGGGGGATTTGCCATTTGTGGTTCCCCATGATCCTCGCAGTTAAAGGATTGATGATTAAAATGATGATGGTGATGTTGTGTGTGAGTTAGTATAGGCGGAATGGATAGGTGTATGTGGGTAGGTGGATATGAGTGGGTGTGGGTGAGTGCGGATGTTACCAGAGCGTCAGGTTGGTTGGATGTTGGAGTTTTACGTCCTAGCAACATCTAAGGTCATATCAAGAGGGGCACTGTCTTGTGACAGTGCACACTCATGGTGACTTTATAGTGCTGTCCCACTGGGAAATCAGGCCGCCAGCACCATGACCTGATATCCCACTCAGTCACATTATCCTGGCATCGAGGCCAACCAGTCCTTGCCATATCCTATTAATGCCGAGCGCCAAGCTAGGAAGTGACAAGTATAACATTTTAAGTCATTGGCTTTACTCGATCAGGGTTCGAACCTGTGGGTTCGAATCCCATGATCTACCAAAACTGGAGGCGGACGCTCAACTATTTCAGCCATCCCGTCTGGTACACCAGACCGCTAGGGGGGTTGGGGTTGTGATGAGGGAGAGGGTCAGGGTTGCATGTTGTGACCAACATGTAATCACCAGGTGCCATTCACCTGTCAAACAACAAGGTCCTGTCACGTGACACGGTAACAATGTGTCCTCTGTTAATTAAATAAACAACAAAACGCACAACAAAACACTAAATGACAAGAAGCAACAGGCGGCTAGTAACAGATATTTGGAAATAACAAATATGGCTTTGTATTGAATCCAGCACAAGGTCATTATTAATAATAATTTAATTACTATTCGATTAGGACCAGACGGGATGGCCGAATGAGTTGATCGTTCGTCTCCAATGTGGGTAGATCGTGGGATTCTAACCCATGGGTTCGAATCGTGGTCGAGTCAAATCTATGATTTAAAAATTGATACTTGTCGCTTCTTAGCCAAGCACTCAGCATTATTAGGATAGGACAAGACTGGTTAGCTCAGTGTCAGGATAATGAGACTGAGTGGGGTACCACGTCATGGTGCTAGCGGCCTGGTTTCTGAGCGGGGCAGCACTATAAAACCAACAACCAACTATTTGATTAACTTCACATCATCAATGGTAAAGATAAGTTTCCTATCTGATTGATCGGTTGGTTGGTTGGAGTTTTAAGTCTTGTCAACATCTAAGGTCATACCAGGACCGGTACCGACTTGTGACATTGTGCATTCATGGCGACTTTATAGTGCTGCCCCACTGGGAAATGTTGCATTGTTCGTGTGCATGTGTCGACAAACACAAATAGCATTTATCACGAGTCCTTTTGCATAAGCAACGACACATAATGTTCCTAATTCCCATTTCACTACACTGACCTGTAGCCGCCTTCTCTATGCTCAACACAAATGTCCAGCAACTCATCAGGTTTACTGACGATTCTGTAATGAATTCTAAATGGGAAATATAATGCATATATGCATATATGCATGTAGGCAGATACGCACATATGCACATTACACACATGTAATGCACGCATACACGCATATATGTATTTACCAATACATGTATACACATATTAATGCATGCATGTATGCACGTATTCACATATACAAGTTAACACACATACATGCATAAACATACACACGCACACACGTATTCATGTATATGCATATACAGAACTGCACAGATCTTAATGAATACACGTATACATGCATACCCGTGTGCACATATACATGTATGCATGCATAACCATATACACATACACATGCATGCATGCACACACATGTATATGTATTCACATATACATGTATACACATATACATATATACACATCTTCACACATATACATGTACACACATACACACATACACACATGCACACATGCACACATGTACACATGCACACATGCACACATGCACACATGCACACATTCACACATGCACACATGCACACATGCACACATGCACATATGCATACATGCATACATACATACACACATACACATACACACATATACACCTGCACACATACACATATTCACACATACACATATATACACATACATACACATATAAACACATAGACTCATGCACACATACACACCTACAAGTGTCCACACATGCAGACATACACACATACACACATACACACATGCAGACATACACACATATGCGCTCACACACATGCACACACATACAGACATGTACACATACACACATATGCACACATACACACATACATATATATATACACAAACACACATGCACACATACACATATAAACACATGCATACATGCACACATGCACACATGCATACACAAATGTCCACACATGCACACATACACACATACACACATACACACATGCACATGTCCACACATGCACACATACACACATATGTGCAGACACATGCACACATACACACATGTACACATACACATGCACACATACACTTGTACACATACACACATGCATAAATACACACACATACACACATACATACAAACATGCACACATACACACATACACACATACACACATACACACATGCATACATACACACATACACACATACACACATACACACATGCACACATGCACACATACACACATGCACACATATACACGTGCACCCATATTATGCACTCAAATCCGGGTATGTATGGGGGGGGGAGTGTAAAAGGAAACATCCCCCCCCCACCTCCACCCACCTCCACCCACCCCCACCCACCATGGTCTCCAAATGGCACATGATGGCACACGTTCTATGACGTTAGTATATCAGTTCATCACAACTCGTGATCACCAACTTCCTGGAGGTGCGACCGGACTCCCTTCCCCGCGTGTCCTGGAAGTACCGCCACTCCCGCCCCCGGCCCCTCCCCCCGGCGCCTGCACTTCCTCCCCGCGTCACATCCCCCCGGCGCATGCCCCTCCTCCCCGCGTCACATCCCCCCGCCGCATGTCCCTCCTCCCCCGGGCCCCTCACCCCGGACCCTGCCCCTCTTATTCCCGTCCCTCCACCCCAGGTGCTGCTCCTCCACCCCCCTCTGTCCCCTTTCCCCCGTCCGCGTCCCCTCCCCCTCACCCCCCTCCTTCCCCCGTCCCCTCACCCCGGCTCCCCGGCGCCTGCCCCCCCCCCCCCCCCAATCTACACCCTATTAAAAAGGAGATCACGTGTCCGGTCATGCGCACAAAGACCCATGCCAGTGACTAGTGAGAGGTGGTGATTTAAAGGGGCACTAACATGACCAAAAAAACTGTACTTCTTCTCAATTACAATGATTTAGTATGGCTAGTCATTGCTCCTAAAAATATCATATTTGTATTATTTCAACCAGACCACAATCTTTAATATCTATACCAATCATTGTGCATGGCTTTTTGTTGTTGCTAGAGTATTCTTGCTACAGAATTGTTTATATATATATGTGAAATATAAAATGGAGTTTTATATAAAGATTATAGTCATGGAACTGGAGTAGGTTATCTGTATGGAGGCCTGTTGAAAGTTCTAGAACAAATAGCTTGAGCTGTATGGTCAGCACTTGTGTGTGCATGCAAGTAGGGCTAGAGGCCGCTGTGTAGGGGGTTTATAAGCAGGCCCAATATAGCAGTGACACGCCTGCTGCCTCTGAATTTGGTCTTAAATAAAGGGTTGGTCTTATCCGGCCAGAGATTTGCGAACCACATTGGTATTGTGTTGGTTATGTAATGGATAATATAATTATGTACATCGCTACGCATATGTAAAAAAAATGTATGCATAAATGTATATGTGTATGTATATGTATATGCATACGTATACTATATGTGTGTGTATATATATATATATATGTGTGTGTATGTATATATATATATATATATATATATATATATATATATATATATATATATGGGTGATTCTCTGAAACTGAGTCCCACATATTTGGTTTCCATGTTCCGATGGTGCTCATTAAAGGTGTCCATGTTACGATGGTGATCAATAATTCTCTTCATTTTTCTCTCTTTTTTGGAGGTGCCAATTCAAATAAGTATTGTTGCCGTTGCAGTGGAATTCCCGGTTCCAATATCAAGCAGAGTGAAACCCTGTTATACAAATATATGAGACTGTCTCAAAAGGTGCTAAGCAATATGGGACAAAACTTTGTCCATTGTAACGATCAGCATACTATCTGCTTATGCATTTGCTCAGGATAAACTGATTTGTTTTTTACATGGTCCAGAGACTCTGGAACAACCACCATGTGTCCATCCATTCGGGTCAAAGGTAAGATCTACCGCGCAATCGTGCTATCCACCCTACTATACGGAGCCGAGGCCTGGACAGTGTACAGACAGCAGGTGAAAAAGCTGCATGCCTTCATGATGCGACATCTGCGTTCAATCATGAGGCTAACCTGGAAGGACAAAGTGACGAATAAGGAAATACTCGAACGGATGGGGCTGCCCTCTATGGAAGATCTTCTGATCAAAAAGAATCTCCGGTGGACTGGACACCTCATGAGGATGTCATCAGACAGGCTACCAAAGCAGATCCTCTATTCTCAACTGTCTTCTGGCTACAGAAAGAGAGGGCGCCCCCGCCTCGGTTCAAAGATACCATCAAGAGAAACCTGAAGCTGAGAGACATTAAGACCGACTCATGGACACAACTCTCACAGCAGAGAGCTAAATGGAGAGCGGCAGTCAAGTAATGAAAGCAGTCTTTGTCGCATCGCGACCGACAGCATGATGTTTCATAATCCCAATAGAAGACATATTGATTTTAAGCAAATGTCCTTGTGTTTTCAGTGTAACCGTTTCTGTGCTGTTTTGTGTCGATTGTTACAATGGAGAAAAAAAGAGAAGAGTTATCACCTTTCGAGACAGGCTCATATAATGCCATCGTTGAGGTCCATAACATGTGATCGCGAAAACAGTGGGGCCGTGCTAAATCGGGTTTCAGTTTACTGAATTACCATTGAAATAAAGAATTCTGGCTCCAATGAATCATCACATTATATCTGAATTTGGCTAAATCGGGAGGGGGGTTAACGGGGTTTCACTGTATGTTAGCAATACTACATGTATTTAATCTATTCCACTAAATGTATCAAAAGTAGGCTTGTATGCTTTTGAACAAAAGTGAAAATGTTAAAATTGTACACCTTGCCAACATACATTTACCAACTTTTGTCCAACTTATTTCTTGTAAGACATAATCTTGTAACAGTTTGCTTAACTGTAGTTAATAAAATCTCGCTTGAACTTGTTTATAAATGTATGTTAAAATAATGTTTTGGATTTCCATGTTACACAAGTGATTTTATTTTTTGTAATTCTCAATTGCTATCAAATTAAAAGGTGACATTTTTTGGTAACTCCGACATATGCACATGTAAACCTTCATTCTGATGGATTCTGTTATTCTTTTGAATGTTTTCACTTTTGGTTTCCATGTCACATTTTAGTCCCCAGTTTCAGAGAATGACCCATATATATATATATGTACAAGCAACGATTCAAACTCACTACTGCACATGACAAAACTGAGCAGAGCATCCTCACCACATGTGGTGGGCCCTGATGGCGGAGTCTCCGAGTTGGCTTGAGCATATAGCTCAAACACTCTAATCTAATCTAATCTAACCAGTGGTCCACAACTGGTTCATCAAAGGGTATGGTATGTGCTGTCCTATTTGTGGGAAAGTGCATATAAAAGACCCCTTGATGCTTATCGGAAAGAGTAGCCTATGTGGCGGCAGCAGGTTTCCTCAAAAGAAATATGTCAGAATGACCATTTTAAATTTTTTGTATTGAGGCTGTATTTATTATGCCCATAGCATATAAGCCTGGGTATCCAGGCTTGTTTTCAATGCTGGCCAGCTGTAGTGTTGGTGTTATCTTATCACACAGTAGGTGCTGATAAGGTATTTGATTGCCTGCATTTCAGTAGCAGATAGATAGTTGGTTGGTCTGGTTAGTAGTCTATGATAATTTCTTTGGATTTTCTTGGCATATATGTGTTTTATTTTTTTCTACTCTTACTACTAGACTAGCCTACTCCTATTTACATATCAAAGGCTTGTAAGTAGCTGTGTGGTGTGCTATCTGGCTACTTTTGGCATGGTTAAATACCTTCCATTGGGCGTCCCACTGGTGTTTGACATACAATAGCCGATGATATGAAAATTAATGTGCTCTATAGGTGTTGTTAAATAAAACAAGCCTTTCCGTATACAGTATAAACCCGTTAAACCAAGCTCAGTTAACCCAATGATCGGTTAATCCATACAAATCTCTAAGGTCCCTTCAAGTTTGGTTTAATGGGGTTATACTGTATATATGTACATATATATACATACATGTATATATATATATATATATCAGTGTTTATCCATGTATCGGGATATCCTGTTCAATACGAAGGCACTGGGATTCTTAGTCTATAAAGAGAACAGCATAAACATTACATGATCACGTCACAGTGTATGTTCATTGCTAACATTAGCCAAGTGCTGATAAATACCCAATTTATGAAACTTATGATGTAATTCCCAATTTATGAAACTTACAAAGTAAAGTCAACACCCACTCCCCCCAAAATCCCACATGATTATTTATATATATTTTTCGGGGGGAGGGGATGGCGGTATTTTTGGTACAGAAGTTTAGTAAGCAGGGGAAATTTCACTCGGAGACAATTAGTTTTCCACATTCAATTGATCTTTGTCGTAGCCTAGTAATGCCACAACCGTATCAACTCACCAACTTCGGTCCCCCCCCCCCCCTGTTCTAATAATAAACTGTAGTGGTTGGACACGAGTGGCTCTGGGCTGGACAGTAGTGGCTCTGGGCTATAATTGACATTTATATGTATAAATTTATTAATTTCACCAAAACACACACATATCCTTTAAACAAATAATTAAATCAGGCATGCCTGATAGTACATGGCAAATGACAATAGCCCGCAACTTCTCAATACCTACCCGAATCGATTCTCCTCATTTATTTGGGACAAATTGGCAAGAAGTGTAAACAAAATCAAGAATTAAAGTTGCCCAGTCGGATGTTTTTGAATCTCAACCATTTTTCTTTTAGTTAGCATCTAAATATATTATCTCGATCGGACAGGACTGTCCTCTATGGAAGATATTCTGATCAGAAAGAACCTCCGGTCGACTGGACACATGATGAGGATGTCAACAGACAGGCTACCAAAGCAGATCCTCTATTTTCAATTGTCTTCTGGTCAGAGAAAGAGAGGACGCCCTCGTCTCCAGTTCAATGATACTCTCAAGAGAAACCTGAAACTGAGAGACATTAAGACTGACTCATGGACATCACTCTCAGAGAAGAGAGCTAAATTGAGAGCAGCAGTTAAGTAATTAAAGCAGTCTTTGTTGCATTGCGACTGACAGCATGATGATGATGATGATGATGAAATATATTATGTTGAGCATTACAATATAATTTACTTTAGTTTGATTTAAGTTGTATTATAAATGGCTATCTTTGGAGATATGTGAAGTGTAAACAAAGAAAATTAACTTTGATCTGCATGTTAAAATATTAGACATAATAGGCTTCGGCAGTAAGATGTTTCTATTAAATTGACTTAGTTTTTCCTTCCATGTACCAACAAATGCTTAATAAATGCAAAACTCTCTAAGTTGGTTTTGTAGAGAATCAAATCGATTGATTGATTGGTAGTTTCACGGCGAGGGGATTAAAATCAAAGATACTACTGAAGATAATCTCGCAGAATATTTTAACAAATCTAGGTGAGTGCTTTATTTCCGAAAGATTTAAATTTCATCAGACTATGCAGCTTTAATGCAACAACACATCATGTCCAACGTATCCCAAATTAAAGATCTTGATTCGCCCACCTGCAAATCCAAAAGTTGCCAAACCTATACAAAAATTCTCAGAACCCCCCAAAAAAGAAGAGGAGTTCAGGCGCAAAACCCTGTAAACACCAATTCAAAAAGTGATATAAACATTGGAGCCAAACCTTCAAAAGGTTCTTTTCTTTACATTCCTATTTTAATGTTCATTGCTCCGTGACCATTTCATTACAAGAAACTGTGGAATTAGTCAGAATTAATATTACACTCGAGTAAAAATCTGTTATTTTAATTTTATTTTTGGATTGGCGTTTAGAGTGTTTTGCACCAGAACTCTTCAAATAATCACACGAAATTGCTTGTTTTCAGCGGGTTTCTTAGTTACCCTAACCCGTTGCTGCCAACCCACACTTGCCTGCAAGTGTGCATATTAATTAGCTACCCCAGGCACCGACCCCATTTTATTTGAACCGGAGTTCTTTCCGCGAAGCATTTCCTGATAAATAATTACCACAACCAGTGGCAGGCAGGTAGGCAGGCAACTTAAGCTATTTTTTGTTGTTGTTGGATGCCATTTCAATCTCAAATAACGCATGCAACACAGACAAGTAGACCATTTTGAAGAAGAAAATATATTTGTTAAAACCATTAAGAACTGAGATTTACTTATTGTGATACTTATGTTAAAACGGCGACTAATAATGACACATGAAAACAGGCTTTTAATTTTGTTAATTTTTTTTTCCCACGTCGAATTGTTGTTGATTGGTTCCAAAGACCCGATAATACTAAGACGGCTCACTCCCTATCTCTCCAATGGTAATGTAAATTTTGCAGTGCCACCTTGTGGTGGGTTTGATCAGCCAGCTGCTGGTTGGTGTTTCACATGTAAACACATACAATTATATTGTACATGAGATAGGTAAGTATGAATACACATCAATATGAAATTGCTATGAACAAATACCCATCATCATCAGCATCATCATCAGCATCGCCATCATCACACATCTTTCACATTCATATATACATTTATACATATAATATAGCACCTGTTTAACCAAGAGAACAGCCAGCACACCAAGTGGTGGGTTTGATCATTTTGATTACACAATACAGGCTGAGTGAGCCGTCTTAGTATTATAGGGTCTTTGTTGGTGCCCTTGATCAGCTGCGACTAATTAGGTTTGATAACACGGGCCGGCAACCAGCGGCTTAATGTGGCATTAAGCCGCGCCTCAGCCTTCACAGTAGGTAACCTACACTATGGCTCACCTTGGGCAATGACCTTGACATTAGCCGATAAACACACGGCGCTTGGGCATGCCCGGGCTTGAGCGGATGTCGCTGCTCTCTTTGTCGTAAGCGTTAATGAGGGCTGCAGTGAGGAAGACCCAACCAGCACCATGCAAATTTGCAATGCTAAACCTTGGTTAGGTTGCCAACCTAGTGTAAAATATTCCGATAATCAGCAGGGGGGGGAATGGAAATCCTCTATTATTATTCTGTGTGGCCGGCCAAGAGTGTGTATGTGTATGTTGTGTGTATATATATAATGCTTGGCCCATGCTTGAGGGCAGGTAATTATAGACATAGGGATGATTGGCAGGTATGGGTGTGAGTGCACTCAGGGCCTGGCTCTCTGCTGAGGTAGGGGTCAAGGTTTATGGTGGCCACAGGTCAACCAGCTCTGGTGGTGGGCAGACCACTGGTGGTCATGGTAACCAGAAATGTTGAGTCCCTATTGGAGGAACTGGGAATGCTGCATCCCTATTGGTTGGAGTGAATGGCATGATCCTATACCAGGAATCCATGTACTATATATAATAAACCAGAGGAGCTTGGACTCTGTCTTACACTCTTACTTTTGGTTTACTTTCTCTCTTTCTCTCCGTCTGTATTGTTTTTCACTTTAACCTACCTACATAGCCACAGACTCGAACACCCACCCTACACTAGGTTGGGCTTTTACATATCCGATAGGTCTAAATAGTTAACTGTGTCTGAACGTCATCATGTGAGTGCTGCGGTACAGGCACGTCCTCACATGCCAATCTGGGAATGCTTTATGAGGGATCAGGTTATGCTCACCTCTCCCTGTGCTATTATAATTAGCCAGGAGGCCGAGAACGAGGTGAAAATGTCCATTGGCATCCTTATCATCATCAATCCCTTAACCGCAAGGGTTGTTGGGGAACCACAGATGACTTTGCAACCAGTTTTTTTCCATTTTCCCTTTGTTCCCGCTGTCCCTTGCCACCTGTGATGTATAAAGCACGTACAAATATTGTGTGTTGGTATTAAATGTGGCTTATTCATTGAATAATATCTGTTGTCAGAACCAGAGCTCTGGTTTTCCGGCTGTAAAGTCCAATTCGTTGATACATAAATGAAACTATCAGTTGCAATATTAACTGCATCCAAATCCTGTTTGATGATAAATAATATTATACATATTGTCATGGGGGTGATGAAAATGGGAAATATTGCACCTAGAGCGGGACTCGAACACACATCTCTTTGCATTCCGGGCCAGTGTGCTAACCATTACACCACCTAGGCTCCCTGATATCAACACACTACCCACGCCTACCTGTCTATGTGGTCACTTGCCTGAGAGGTCAGTGCACACTACTACACTCGTCCCCCTGGAATTGTAAGTCTTTTAATGCTTACAATTACATACATACAGGCAATGCACTAACACATACATACACAGGGTAGGTTCAACAACCATACAGCACGTAGCTTGTACAGGATCATGGTCACGGCAACCAGTGTCATGGGGGTGATGAAAATGGGAAATATTGCGCCTAGAGCGGGACTCGAACCCACATCTCTTTGCATTCCAGGCCAGTGTGCTAACCATTACACCACCTAGGCTCCCTGATATCAACACACTACCCACGCCTACCTGTCTATGTGGTCACTTGCCTGTGAGGTCAGTGCACACTACTACAATATTATACATGAGCTATGAGCTGTAATAGTAACTGTATGCAATTCCAGTTCGATAAAAGTATTTTACATTCGATGAATATGTATTATATGGTATTGCATCGTTCAGTCACTTATGCTAATAATAATATTGTTTTGTATGTTAATATCCTGCTAGTGTTATTATTATCTCTGTTCACTATATATTACTGCTGTAACCTGCTGTTTGTCTTACTGGAGGTTGGGATGCAGCCTTGGGAGCAGTGGTCTGCTATCAAGCAGCTCCCCCTGCTTCACCTCCTGCCCTCCAGGCCTGTATGCATGGGGCGGTGTTAGCGAGGCAAAACTGGTTTTGGACAGGATTTCTAGGTTAGCGGTGAAAAGCCCCTATGTATGGAGCGGTGTTATGCAAACACTGCAAGTTTAAGGTCAGGTAAGCTAACACCACTCCTTAGCAGGTTTAAGGGTGGTGTTAGGTACCGATTAGGCCCAAATTTATTTAATGCTATCATATTTAACAGAATAATATAGTAAAAAAGTGAAATTTGGTCAAATTAACCCCAAAATTCAAGCGATATTAACCCCCACACAACATTGGTGGGAATTTTCATATTGTCAAATGTAAACAAAATAAATCTCCGCCACCGCCGCCCAGCGCCGCCGCCGCTGCATCAGCGGCAATATATTAGGCCCAACAGAATAACATACAAAAAAAGTGAAATTTGGCCAAATTAAACCAGAAATCGAGGCGATATTAACGCCGCCGCCGAATTTTGGTCAAATTAAACCAATAATTGAAGCGATATTAATGCCGCCACTGCCACTGCCGGCGCCGGATCGGCGGCAATATTGTCAAATAGCGGTGCTCGCCGGGAACAGGCTCAGAGGGATTTCCCAAATCTATAAATAACTGCTAGGTTAGCTAACACCACCGTGCTTTGGACCCATGACACATTTCCCAACACCGGCATTAGCTAACCCGAATGCAGTCCTTAACACCGGAGCCAATAAATAATTCTTCATGCATACGCACAAGGTGGCACATCACCCCACTACTATCGGCCCATTCTGCCTCACTTTGCTTCATAAAATATTGGTTGGTTGTTGGAGTTTTACATCCTGGCAACATCTATGTTCATATCAGGACGGGTACCAACTTATGACAGTGCACACTCATGGCAACTTAATATTGCTGCCACACTGGGAGACTAGGCCATCAGCACAATGACCTAATATCCCACTCAATCACATTATCCTGACACTGAGCCAACCTGTCCTTGCCGAGCACCTGGCCGGGAAGTGACAAGTATACATTTTTAAGTCATTGGTTTGGCTTGACCACTCGATGTAGTGGATGCATCACATGTAGTGCATGCAGTGCATGCAGTGCATGCAGGACATACAGCATATGTGTATATGTAGCACATGTAGCACATGCGATGCATCTGCTACATGCAATACATGCAATACATGCAGTACATATAATACATATAATACATATAAGACAAATAATACACATAATATACATAATACATATAATACATATAATACATATAATACATATAATACATATAATACATATACCATATATGTCCCAATAGAAGCATGCTACCCAATAGAAGCACACCCCCCATTTCAAGCTTGAAAGCACGCACAAATTTATCAGCTGTTTATGATCATGTTTAGACTGAATGCACATCAAATAAAACAATTCCACTTAATTTCAGAGGCACGACAAAAACAAATAAGAATTGGCGATCATATTCTGACTGAATTCACATAAAATAAGACAATCCCACTTTATTTCAGAGGCACAACGAAAACAAATCCATGAAATCTTTTAACTTTGAATATATGCGCATCCATGTGTCTGCACTTGCGCCGTGCACATCTATTGGGACATATATGGTCAATCATATAATACTTATAATACATGTAATATTTACTTCAAAACGTCCCTAACCGACCTTCTCCACAGGTCGAACACTCCCCTATATCGATCGCTTTATTTGGGTCCTGGCAACATCTAAGTATTTAACCAAATTCTAACTCCATAAACCGACCAACTCCCTTAATGGACCACTTAATGTAGGTCCCAAGGTTGGTCGATTTAGGGAGGCTTTACTGTAGAATGTAATTGCATACAAAATAAATCATAGAAATAACAAGCAGAGGCGTGTATCATATGTATATCAGATACCCATAGCAAACAGTACTATGCATCATGAGCATACCTCTATATCTATATTTAAGAAACACAGGTTTTCTACAAACCACTCATAATTATGTTCTTCTTCTTCTAAAACCAACAGGGAAATTACGGGCTTCGTGTGGTTTGGTTGTTGGAGTTTTACGTCCCCGTCACCCGTCATAGCAGGAGGGGCGTGTTTCATGTGTTTTTCGTGAGAATCTACAACACCCACGCGGAAGTTCCGCGGTTCTCAGTATACACGCGCATAGATACATGCCAAACAGCCAGCCCCCCCCCCCCCCCTGCGTCATAGCGTATGCAAGTAATACACACAAGCGGCAAGTAATCAGTAAATTGTCAGTCTTCCTCTCTACGCGCCGGAAAATCCCACTCACCCAGTTTCGCTCGATACATGCAGGAAAGAACCTAGATAAAGTATTCACCCGGTACTCGCAGTACACGGATGAAGAACAGCCTTATATAAAAACGGTCGAAAAATCGGGCTAATGAACTGAGTCTTTATGAGAGCCTAATTTCACAATCTAAGAAGCAACATTTATTCTTTGTATATGTCTTCATGTTTACCTGCTACCTTTGAGTTGAAAAATATAATAAAATATCTAGTTTAATAAGATTTAAAATTGAAATTGACGGCATTCTAGCGCCGCCATCTTGTCTTTTTGCATTCTCGCACATTTCACCAACTCTGTGCCTATATATGTAGCCATTTGATCCTGGAACCACAGTTTCTACTTCATGTTCCATATGAAAGCTATTTTCGCCCGTATTTACACTACGTTGTCGTTCACCCGTGTACTACAAGGGTGAATCTTTTATCTAGAAAGATCCCACCACATTTATAGACTATTTTCAGTTATATTTGGGATGTGTGTCAGAATTACCATTAGGTTAAATATTGATTGATTGGTTAATTGATTGGCTGCTTGATTAATTGATCTACTGATTGATTGCTGATGATGTCGCACCATGTCAGCAGCGAGAGCCATATTCACAACAAAAAGTTAATGGTATTTACATTTTCAGCCTGGCTTATCACATTTATGTTTCCTTTGAAATTTATACGAAAATCAGAAATGGTCATATTTGTATGAAATGACGGCAAACATGATCTCAGACGTAGTTTCTTTAAGTGGTTAAATTTGCATCAATGTAGGCCCTAATATATAAACAGATTTGTGACCGAGTAATATTTTAGCACATTTATGATATCAAGGAAATCTCAATCGCAGGCAATTGGTTTTCCTCATTCCACTATCCTCTCATATTACTACTAAGTGACAGGCTAGGTAGCCACGAATATCAATTTTTTTGAGTAGGCCAGTTAGTATAGTCGCCATGAGTGTGCACTGTCACAAGTCAGTACCTGTCCTGATATGACCTTAGGTTTTGCCAGGATGTAATGATTTATGACAGTGCACACTCATGGGGACTTTATAGTGCTGTCCCACTGGTGTTCTCTGTGGCGGAGTGGTTAGGGTGTCTGACTTTTTTCTAGGTCGGACTCCTAATCTGAAGGTCGGTGGTTCGATTCCCCATGTCCCCCATCTCTGCCAATTTGGATTTAGACCGCTGTGTATAACTTACAGTGTCATCAAAGGCCAGTTGCTCTCATACCATGTCTATGTGGTGTGGGAGGTTAAAAATCCCTTGGGTCAGTAAAAGTGTAGACTCGGGCTTCCTATCGACAAACTGTCTAATGGTGAAAACAAGTCTATTCAGACTTATCCATGATAGGCAGTATATATCTTCAATACAACTATTTTTTTAAAGAACAGGCCACCAGCACCATAACCTGATATCCCACTGTCACATTAACCTGACACTGAGCCGACCAGTCCTTGCCCTATCCTAATAATGCCAAGTGCCTGGCTATGAAGTGACAAGTATCAATTTTTAAGTCATTGGTTTGACTCGACCAGGATTCCAACTGATGGCTTCGAATCCCACGATCTACCAAAATGGGAAACGGATGCTCAACTCATCCGGTCATCCCGTTTGGTGGTCTGTCAAGTAAATGCGTAGCATCAGCAATCAGTCGTGCGTGGGCGCCTTAAACAATGCCTAGGATTGTACAAGATATGGCCTGATAGATAGCGTTCGGAGGCTCTGTGAAAGATGACCATCCAGGTGGCAGCACCTTAAACTAGGGCAAGCTGCTTCAATCAACAACCAACAACTTGTCTTATATCAATAACAACTTGTCTTATATCAATAACAACTTGTCTTATAACAATAACAACTTGTCTTATAACAATAACAACTTGTCCTATATCAAGAACAACTTGTCTTATATCAATAACAACTTGTCTTATAACAATAACAACTTGTCTTATATCAATAACAACTTGTCTTATATCAATAACAAATTGTCCTATAACAATAATAACTTGTCTTATATCAATAACAACTTGTCTTATAACAATAACAACTTGTCTTATATCAATAACAACTTGTCTTATATCAATAACAACTTGACTTATAACAAACAATATGATTCATACATTACTGGTAACATGGGTAATTCATGACGCTGGATACCGTGTTAGTGTTGCCTAAACAGTGTACCGGAAATACTAAGTGCATCCACATGTACCCATGGTACCTTTCTGTTTGTTTGATTGTTTGTTTGTTTGTTTACAGCACAAGAAGTAGACATCGACTGTTGGGGGTCCCAAGGTATCAAGGCATTCACCGTCACTATGGAGAGAAGGCATAAGTGAATGCTCTGGGTGTATTTGGTCATTGACTAACGAGGCCTGGTATTGAGTGGATCTCTACTCACCTACAATAGCTGAACCACAGAGTTAAACTTTAAAAACAATAACAAATAAATAAAATTGGTATATTAAAAGTCATTTTCAATTGAAAAATATTTATGTGTATTACCTGTGAAATGTCTAATCTATATTCTTCACAGTATGTTAATCGAGCCAATTTTATTGGGAAAAATATAAATCCCTGTATTTGTGCACGATATGGGTTTCCAGCATATTTGAATTATGACAATATGATGCATTTTGCAGCGTCTTATGCTAGCATATTCCGGTTATTTTTTGAGTATCTGGTATTTTTGGTGGCGATAAATATATTAGGGTGATTGATAGTTCATCGTGAAGTATCTTTTATTTTATTTTAAATGGCTGACTTTGAAGATATTTCAAGTGAAAATATCCTATTTAAATTTTAGCGTGCATGTTAAAATTAATGACATCATTGGTAGCAGTAAGAAGTTATATTAAATTGAAGTAATAAACCCTTTTATGCGGAGACACATTCTTAATAGGTGCACTAGTATCTAATTAAGTATGTTGGCGAGGCAACATCGTTAATTCGCGAGTGAGGCTAACTTGACCCCTCCCTGAACCCCATGTGACCGGCATTGCCCGCAAACCTCACTTCGCCACAGGCCCGCAAACAAGCAAGTCAGATTTTTCCCAGCCAGCCAACCCTTTTCTGTTTGTAGTTTCTTTCTTTTGTCTCTTTAATAGGGGTTAAGAGCTGATTTCACTAATTGCCTCTATTCCTATGCCTTAAATGTATCTTTTGTCTCGCTTCAGAAATATGCCCAGTCGCATTTGCCAATTCCAACAGCCAATTGTGGACCATAAGGAAGCCAGTCCTTCTGTGACAACGGTGCCAGTCACCCGCATTTGAGCCAGCCTCACTCGCCTCTGCGGCACTGACCTTTTTTGTTTATTTTATGTTATCTGATTATGAAATGATGATGATTGAGATAACCTTTGATATTGCAATGATGGAGCAACCATTCAATAAATATAACTAGTTATATATGCCTTCTCTCTTGTGTCCGGGCGCTGCGAATTAGATATCTAGGATCAAATCTGGGTAATTTATTTTGTTTCGAAAATGCTATGCTTTCATCGGACTATTCAGTTTTAATGTTGAGTACAAGGGGAGTGGAGTTAATATCGTCATGAAATTATAATTATAGTGTTAATTAAACATATATACAGAACAACCCCGTTAAACCAATCTCGGTTAAACCAAACGATCGGTTAATCCAAACTTTTTTCGGCAGCCCGTTAAAATACTACCATTTATCATATAGAAAAGTTGGTTAAACCAAAGTCGGTTAATCCAACGTATCGGTTAATTCAAACTAAATTGTCGGCCCCAGGCCACTTCCGGTACAGGTAAACCAAACTTTCATGTGGTTTTAACGCCATCTGAGACTTTTCTATATGATAAATGGTAGTATTTTGCCAGGTCGCCCAAAAAAGTTTGGATTAACCAATCATTTCATTTAACCGAGGTTGGTTTAATGGGATTAAACTGTATATACATAAAACACAATAATCATAGTGTCCACATACATTGTACATTCACAATGCACCCCCGCTTTTGCCAAAGCCAAGTCAAAGTCAAAGCTTGGTTAAGCCAATGATCGGTTAATCCAAACAAATTTCTAGGGTCCCTTCAAGTTTGGTTTAACGGGGTTATAATGTATATATGATTTTCTTTGGATTTTTTTATTGAGGGCAAAAGAAAGCTAACACATGGAATTGTAGAGCATCAAGGTCACCTATGCAACCTGAGTTGTTATGCCCTAAAATCCAGCACAGATGGTGCTTAGAACTATTTACATATCAAATTAAGTGATTTGTGAATTTTATGGAAGATGAGATGGGTGATATGAGGCAAGAGAGAAAACAAACAAAATTACAAAATTAAAAACACACACAAAAACACCTGAACCGCAAATCTGATTTCCGCTGGGTAAGGTGATATGCCTGGGGCATACTAATTAGATCTATTTATCAGAGATTAGATTGTCAAGGAACAAGCAGAACGAATGTATATAAGTACACTTATGTGCGTATATAAATATTAGATTTCTAAATAGTACTGATAAGGTTTTCATAGCAATATTTAGTTTAAAGTTCCTAAGAAGAACTAGTCTGTATTCTTACTATAATTATAGTTGTGTTATGTTAATTTTTGTTGTCATTTGACACAAATTAAAAACTGAATCTGTGATAATTAGGCATGTTGGCCCAGCTAACATGTGTAATTCGCTAACGAGACACCTGGGCCGTGTTCAGGGTACGTCTCGGAGACGTCTCGGAGACGTCTTGGCAATACTTTTTGGCTTATTTCCATTCAGGGTGTGTCTCGGAGACATCGCGGAGACATCTCCCTTTTCAGATAGGAGAGAAAGAGCGCCTCGAATATGGCCGCCATATTCAGTTGTTTCAGCCAATCATAGTGCAGCTTTTCCATTGCAAATGGCCGTCGCCTATGGGGGTGGCCATTTTCGAGGCGACAAACTGCTTCTGCAGTTCAGACTAGCGTGACGTTAGGGGCATCGCGGAGACGTCTTGGAGACGGACCCTGAATGCAGCCCTGGTACCTCACGTTTTCTTGGTAAACCGCGCCACACCTGGTGGTCAGTTCGCGCCCGGCGCTCAAGCTATCCAGTTCGCTCTCCCACCCTCTCACCCTAATTGGGGTTGCGCGCTGGACCTCTAATTAAGTCATATAGCCCATTTAACCAGCTAACTGTATCTGATCTTCATGTTATATTGTACTTGTACTTATTGCTTACTGCGTTAGACGATACTGTTATCTCGCCTCAATAAATAGACTAATGTTGGTTTTCAGCGTATTATGATATACTTTAAATGTACTAGTTTAAGGATTAAGCCCTGTCGCCGTCTTGCCAAACTGTTTATGCAGAAAGCATACTTCCTTTAAGTACAGACTTGTTTTTCTTATTAAATAAACATTATTATTAATCTATATTATTGTCTTGTCCTGTGTGTCTCGCTATGTGAATTAATTGTTTGCTGGTTTGTTTTAATTGCAAATAGAACTATTTCAGATGTTCCTGTAAATTTCAATACAACATAATAAATGTGATCGATATATTTTTTCATGAACCAAAACTGTTAGAATAAAATAAAAGTCTATGCAGACATGGTGTTAAACCATCATAGATCAATCAAGCAATCAAGCAATAAATCAAGTAATGCCTATTAAAATATGCAGACAGGTAGATTACTCATGGAGGATTGACCTTTTTATATACTGACGTAAAGCTCCAACAACCAACAGTACCATCAGTAGTGTTTTAACTATTGACTAGTGTTCGTTTAACCCACCAGGTGGCATACCCTCACGGTGCTTAGAACCTGATTTGTGCTGCTATATATCAGGGCTTGAATGACAATGGGAGGGCCCGTAGTACAGGTGGAGGCCGAAGGTGAATACATCGAGGACAATGGTTGGTAGATAATGAAATAGAAGAAGAAGAATAATAATTCCCTTCTGCGCCTTTATACTCGCATAATGCTTATACATTACATATATATATATATAGTAGGTGCTATGCTATATATGCTATATATGTATGTAGCAGGATCTATTAGGATATATATATATATCTAGTAGCACAATATATATATATATATGTATATTGTAATACATTCGCTATTTAAAGTTGCATAGTCCG
Organism: Branchipolynoe longqiensis; assembly: GCA_030323885.1. NCBI lineage: Eukaryota > Metazoa > Annelida > Polychaeta > Phyllodocida > Polynoidae > Branchipolynoe > Branchipolynoe longqiensis. Next base: position 31,536,537 of record CM059188.1, read on the forward strand.
ATGAAAACATCAAATTTTCAAAACCAAAACAGTGATCTAGATTTGATTCTACATATCTAACTTAGATACTGATGCACTTATCAAGCATTTCTAACCACATAGAATGGAACACCAAGCCAATTTTACAGAACCTGTTACTGCATAAGCCTTTGGTGTGCTTGCCAAAATTAATTCTATGTGTTTGCACTTCAAATATCAGGATAATGTGACCGTGTGGGATATCGTGCCGGCGGTTTGGTCTCTCAGTGGAGCAGCACTATAAAATCACCATGAGTGCACACTGTGACAAGTCGGTACCTGTCCTGATATGACCTTCAGATGTTGATAGGACATAGAACAACAACAAGCAAACAGTTAAACACTCACTTTACCAACAGCTTTTCCTGACCGCGCACCAACATCTTCTGAATTTTCTGTTATTATTCATCATATTCTGACACATTTAAACCTTTTTCTCCTAAGATTTGTTGCTTGACAACGAGAGATTTCAATTGCGGAATACAATTGCTCTTTCGTCTGCTACAAGCACCAGGAAGGTTAGCAGATACTAGCCACTTTGCAACCTACTGATTTGCTTCAACCAGGGATCGAACCCACGACCTCCCTCACGGGAATAGCACGCTCATACACGATCAGTGGAAAGATGGTAAAGGCCCTGTCACACTACGACGCTTCTCGCCGGCGACCCGTGTGTTGATTTTGGGCGATAATTAGTGAAATATCAAGACACGCTGGTGGCGCGTTAAGCGCGCGTCGGTACACGTCAGTTCACGTCGGTACACTATCCTTGACGTTGATGGTTGGCGCAGAATGCCGGCGCATGCTATTGGTCGCCCAAGGTTTTAAGCATGTAAAAAAAAAAACGACGACCGGCAGCACGTGCAAATATATGGGTAAGGACGTTAGGCTGATGTCGAGTTCCGTTGGACGCGCCGGAATAACGTTATGGGAACGCTAGGCAGATGACGTGCGCGCGGGCGGGTCGTGTCCACACGTTGCGGCAAAATGGGGTGTTTTTGTTTTATGCCCTAGCAACATTTAAGGTTATATGAAGACGTTGCGCCAAACTTCTTTTTTTTTTCCCCCCAACGCGTCGACACACGTTGGCCGAGCGCGAATAATGCACCGCGCTGATGCCGATCTTTTTCCCCAAACCCCCGAAACGTTTAACGTTTCTCGACACGCAAGATTTTATTTTCAACGCTGACGGGTCGACGGGAGAAGCATCGTGGTGTGACAGGGCCTTAAGAAGTACCTGAATTCCACTGTAAAGAAAATATTGCTGTTTCAATTTTTCCTTAAAGTTGCATAGTTTTTGTTGGTTTTTGTTGTGTGTGATGGTTTATTTACCCTGTCCACAATGAGTAAGTCACATCGCTGCTTGTTCTCATCGTTGAGAACCAATAGTCTCACTTTGGTAGTAGCCTTGTGATCTAAGCTGTTAGTAGCTATGTTAGTTTGTTGCTTTGTTTCTAGTTTCTTTAGTGCTACATTTGCAACATTCTGGTACCTACACCCTGGGCGAGTGCGATGACTTTTAGATGTTTACCTGATCTCATTGAATAAATATATCAGTTTGACCACAATGACGTGTTACCCATTAATCGGATGTAATGTTGATGAAAAATGGGTAATTTCGGAGCCATTGTAACTGGAAGAACACAAAATAATGTCGACAAGCTTGCCAAAGCTCCTGTAGCTATAACCCTAATTTTCATTTCACAACGGTCACGTGACCTACTGTCTGTGCTGCAGTCTGTCTTGTTTCTTATGTCTTCTGGCATGCTATTGAAGAGGTTTGGTCCACGCACCATGAAGCTTCCTTCTATGATTGTTTTGATTGCACAGCTAGCTTGTGGTCTATTTTTGGATATATTCCTTTGAGATATATGGTATTTTATTCCTGGGTTGGGTACTTTTCCTTCTATTATTTTCCAGATATATATGATTCCGTACCTTTCCATTCTTCTTTCTTGTGAGTTAAGTTTGAGTAGTTTGAATAGTTGTGTTCAGATAGAGTGGGGATTTTACTGGTGTATTTGCTACTTGTTGCATTTCTCCAATTTTGTGCGGAGCACAGAGCTGGCTACAGTAGTCCAGATGTGGTTGGACTAGATTGTTCCAAAGTGTTTGCATGGTTTCTTGGTTCCGTGTCTTAAAGGTACGTTGGTTCCATCCACACATTTGATTTGATTTATTGCCTACTTTTGTGATGTGGTCAGTGAATGTCAAAGTATTATTAATTATAATACCTAGGTCCCGTATGCATTGTTTCTCTCCAATTTGACTTTTGAGAGGGCCAGTGTAGTAGGTGGTGTCTTTGATGTCTTGGTTTTTTCCATATCTGAGTAATTCAAACTTTTTCTCATTGAAGAGCATGTTGTTTTCTTGTTGCCACTCATATACTATTTGTAGGTCAGATTGGAGTCATGCTAGGTCTTCCTCTGATATTATTCCATGTGAGATTCTAGTGCCATCGGCAAAAGACGAGACATTGCTGGATATATTCCCATCGATGTCGATTCGGAGGATTAGGAAGAGAATTGGTCCTAGTACAGTTCCTTGCGGTACACTACTGAAGACATCCAGAAGTATAGATTTAGCTCCCTTTATATTGACTGCTTGTGTTCTGCCCTTGAGGAAGTTATGTATCCAGCTTCCCAGTTTTCCTGAGATTTTAGTTTGTGACAAAGTATTCCATGGCCCACTTTGTCAAATGCCTTGGCGAAGTCTAAGTAGATAACATCTATATTGCTACCCTTTTCTAGCTCATGTAAGATTTTATCACAGTGTTCTAGGATAGACATGATCTCCCTGATCTGAATTCATGCTGAGTGTTGTTAAAGAGATTATTCTCCTCTAGAAAGTCAACCAGCCTTGATCGAATAACCCTTTCAAATGTTTTAGTCAGGTGGGAGGTGAGTGATACAGGCCTGTAGTTCTTTGGCTGTGCTCTACTGTCTCCTTTATGTATTGGTGTGATCATAGCTTGTTTGAGAATCCATGGTATCTGGCCACTATCCAGAGAGGTACTAATAATATGTATTGACAGATAGAAGGGAGTACTAAGACAATTTAATAGAATATAGCACTGCTGACGTCTATGACGTCCAGAAAAGTAACCCTTTAAACTGTTAAACTGAAAGTTACTTTAATTTAAAAGTTACTAGAATTTAAAGTTACTTTAACTTAAAAGTTACTTTAACTTAAAATGTACTTTAACTTAAAAGTTACTTTAATTTAAAAGTTACTTTAATTTAAGTTACTTTAATTTAATAGTTACTTTAACTTAAAAGTTACAATCTACCAAAACGGGAGACGGGCGCTCAACTCATTCGGCCATCCCGTCTGGTGACTGAGTTCTTTGTGTGGAATTGTAATGGATCGTCTTCATGATTTCACCGTCTAAGATCTACAAACCAAAGTCCCATTATGCACTCACCGATGACAAATATGCATGCCCAGATACATTCTGATCAAATGTCTTTGTCTCCCCCCCGCTTCCCTCTTCTCAATCTACAGTATCTGACGGGATGGCCGAGTGAGTTAGAGCGTCCGCCTCCCATGCTGGTAGATCATGGGATCGTGGGTTCGAACCCTGTTCGAGTCAAACCAATGACTTACAAATTTATGCTTGTCACTTCCTAGCCAGGAACTTGGCATTATTAGGATAGGGCAAAGAGCAGTGGAACAAGGAAGACCAATCGTCAGCCATTGAAATTTCCCCTGTTTAAAGAACTAATGTACCAAAGACCAAATATTTGTTTTAATGGCCAACAGTCTGATTTCCCAATGGGGCAACACTATAAAGTCGCCATAGGGGTGCACTGTCGCAAGTCGCTACACGTCCTGATATGACCGTAGATGTTGCCAGGAGGTAAAACAACTACAAAATCTCCTCTGTGTCTCGCCCTCCTGTTCTGACGTCTGACGCTCGCTCTCTTGCTCTTTGTCCAGTCTTCGTGGTATTGAGTGTGTGTGGTTGTGTGTGTGGTTGTGGGTGTGGTTGTGGGTGGGTGGTCGGGTGTGGGTGTATGGTTGTGGTTGTGGTTGTGGTTGTGGTTGTGGTTATGGTTGTGGGTATGTGGTTGTGGGGATGTGGTTGTGGGGATGTGGTTGCGGGTGTGTGATTGGGTGTGGGGGTATGGTTGTGGGTGTGGTTATGGTTGTGGGAGTGGTTATGGTTGGGGGTGTATGGTTGTGGGTATGGTCATGGGTGTGGGTGTGGTTATGGTTGGGGGTATGTGGTTGTGGGTATGTGGGTGTGGGTATGTGGTTGTGAGTATGTGATTGGTGTGGGTATATGGTTGCGGGTGTGGTTATGGTTATGGGTGTGGGTGTGGTTGTGGGTATGGGTGTGTGGTTGTGGGAATGTGGTTGTGGGTGTGTGGTTGGGTGTGGGTGTCTGGTTTTGGGTGTGATTATGGTTGTGGCTGTGGCTGTGGGTATGTGGTTGTGGGCGTGTGGTTGGGTATGGGTGCATGGTAGTGGGTGTGGTTATGGTTGTGGGTATGTGGTTGTGGGTATGTGGTTGTGGGTATGTGGTTGTGGGTATGTGGTTGTGGGTATGTGGTTGTGGGTATGTGGTTGTGGGTGTGTGATTGGGTGTGGGTGTATGGTTGTGGTTGTGGTTGTGTGGTTGTGGGTGTGTGGTTGGGTGTGGGTGTCTGGTTGTGGGTGTGATTATGGTTGTGGGTGTGGGTGTGGGTGTGGGTACGTGGTTGTGGGCGTATGGTTGGGTGTGGGTGCATGGTTGTGGGTTTGGTTATGGTTGTGAGTATGTGGTTGTGGGTATGTGGTTGCAGGTGTGTGATTGGGTGTGGGTGTATGGTTGCGGGTGTGGTTATGGTTGTGGGTGGGTTGTTGTGGGTGGGTGTGGGAGTGGGTATGGTTTTGTGTGGCTGTGGTTGTTGTTGTGGTTGTGGGTGTCTGGTTCTGGATGTCTGGTTGTGGCTGTGGGTGTGTGGGTGTAGCTGTGGGTGTGGCTATGGGTGCGAGTGTAGGTGTGTGGCTGTCCATGTGGGTGTCAGTGTGGGTGAGCGTGTATCGAGGTGTGTGAATGTGTGTGAATGTGGTTTGGGGATGCGTGTGTGGATGTTGTGCGCGGGTGTGGTGTGTGGGTGTGGTGGGTGTGCTGTGCTGTGCGTGTCAGTATTGTGTGGTGTGTGGGTATGGATGTGATGTGTGTGGGCTGCGTGTGGGTGCGGTGCATGTGGATATGGTTTGTGGGTGTGGTGTGTGGGTGTGGTGTGTGGGTGTGGTGTGTGGGTGTGGTATATGGGTGCATGGAATATAAAGCCCAAAGCCAAAAATAACACGTGTAGTTTTCCCGTGCTTGATCATGGGAGATGGCGAGTGTGTGTGGCTGCGGTGCGTGTATGTGTGTGATTTGTGGGTTGGTGTGGTGTGAATGTGCTGTGTGTACGGTCCTTGCGTATGGGTGCAGTGCTTGTGTGTGCGATGCGTTTATATCTGGTGCGTGTGGGGTGTGATGTGTGTGCGGTGCGTGTGTGGAGGTGTGATGCGTGTGTGCGGTGCGGGTGTGTGCGGTGAGTATGGGTGTGTGCACGCCCCCCCCCCCCCCCCCCCCCCGTGCCGGGCCCGCGGGCCCGCAGGCCGGGCGACGCGCCGGGTGTCGCCGCCGTGCCCACCGATGCTCTTTCGCTGCGTTGCCAAGTGCACTTTTGTGTCCCCGCGCCCATTTGTCATCAAGCCCGGGGGTAAGTAATGGCACACACGGCAGCCCCCATCACACCCCACTACCCCCACCCCACCCCAGCACACACACACCCCAGCACACCACCATACACGAGCACCCCCCCCCCCCGCGTACCGACACGCACGTCCCGTGTGGGGGTAGATCTGGGAAGGGGGGTGGGGGGGGGGAGTAACGTGAGGTGTGGGTAGGTTTTTTGTGTGTGTGGGTGTGTGAATATTTGTTTTGTACTGGGGTTGTTACTTTTGTTGTGCTAGGAAGGGGTAGGGGCGGGGTTAGTGAGGATGTCTGCGTATTGGGGGAGGGGGGGGGGGGGGTGAGGAGGAAGGGGGGGGGGAGGGGAAGGGATATGGGCAAGGGAAGAGGGGGTGGGAGAGATGGCGGAGAAGATGACATGATATATATATATATATATATATATATATATATATATATATATATATATATATTTCTTGTCGACAGCAGTGACCCATAACATGATACCACTTTGTGTAAAAGACTAGGAGTTCACAGTCCTGTGAGGAAGGGAGGCGAGGGGCGACATGACGTGGGATTTGTGTATCACTCCACAAGGCTGCTGTCGGGGAGAGGGAGGGCCATTTTAGCAAAGAATGGGAAACATCACGTCTATTCCGGAATGAATATCCTAATCGTTTAGTCCCCAATGTAACACACATACCTGTGTCTGTTGTAGTTCAATATTCCCATCCATCCTGGATATTCACCTTGGGGGGTTCAGTTCACCCTCACTACTACAGTGTCATCTGAATAGCAGAAATTGTCCATTAAATATGTGAGCATAGTGGTTTTGCAATGTGTCTATATTGCTACCATTGGTGCATGTTGGCCAAGTTTGTTACATGAGTCACCACGAGCTGGAACCAGCTCACAGTTCTTCCCACTTCCACTGGGCTAGGGGGCGCGCGCCACTTGCTACTCAATGAACTGCTGCCTCCTGTGATACATCACCGCCTGTCAGATTTGTGCTTTTAATAAGATTGTACAAGCTAAGATTCCTTACACGCGGTATGCGGCATGCGGTATGCGGCATGCGGTTGGGTCCTTTCACCCACACCCACACACATAGTGTCAGGTTTCTCTAACACTGTTGTCTATGGGCATTTGCATTCGCATGCCGCACCGATCGGTACATGGACCGATTCAGTATTCGCATGCCGCATGCCGCATGCCGCATGCCGCATGCCGCATGCCGCATACCGCGTGTAAGGAATCACCCCCATTGACTTAGATGCTTTTCGATTTTTTGCCGCATTCGTATTCGCATTCGGATACCGCATACCGCGTGTAAGGAATCCTAGCTTTAGCCAGTGTCACTGGACTCAACCAAAGACCCTATAACACTAAGACAGCTCACTCAGCCTGTACTGTGTAATCAAAATGATCAAACCCACCACTTTGTGCGCTGGCTGTTCTCTTGGTTAAACAGTTGCTATATTATATGTATAAATGTATATATGAATGTGAAAGATGTGTGATGATGGTGATGGTGATGATGCTGATGATGTGTATTTGTTCATAGCAATTTCATATTGATGTGTATTCATACTTACCTATCTCATGTATAATATAATTGTATGTGTTTACATGTGAAACACCAACAAGCAGCCGGGCTGATCAAACCCACCACAAGGTGGCACTGCAAAATTTACATTACCATGGGAGAGATAGGGAGTGAGCTGTCTTAGTATTATAGGGTCTTTGACTCAACCAACTAATCGCTTTTTGGCCTCAGTTGATTAAAGGTGCATAGTCCGATGATTTTGAGTTTCTGTCATTTTTCTGAGATAAATATATTAAACTTATTGTTATAGTCTACCGTACCATCGTTTGAAATAACTTTGATTTTAAATGGCTAATTCTTTAGATATTTGAAGTGCAAGCATGTACAATTAATTTTGGCAAGCATGCCAAAACTCTGAGACCATAGGCTTCTGGAGTAATAGTTAATATTCTGTTAAATTACCTCAGTATATTCCCTAATATGTTCTATGTAGCAACACATGCTTACTAAGTGCATCAGTATCTAAGAATCAAATCTAAGTATTTGTCTTGGTTTTGAAAATTTGATGTTTCATCGGACTATGCAGCTTTAACTTTAAGTACAAAGGATGGCATAGTATAATAGTACAGGTTATACCTGTTTAATCCGGCAACGTTGGGACCTGGCTATTACCGAATTAGAGAAAATAGCAGCCTGCTGAAACATGAATGCTTCCAAGCAAGGATTCTTTTTATTGTTTCATGGAATATAAAGCCCAAAGTAAAAAATAACACCTGTAGATTTCCCCGTGCTTTATTGATCATGGGAGTTGGCGAAGTTTGAAAAGCTAAATTAAAGAGATGCAACCTGTAATACTAATAATATAAATAATAATAATCTTCTTGGTTGTCCATCAGTGGCGACGATGACAGCAACCCATCATTTGTTGTGAACTCGTTGATGACCGAGGAATCCAATTTGTGCTCGGAATGTGCGGTGGCACATTGGAGATCTGTGTGTAGCTGCTGTCAGAGAGTCTGGTAGATGAAGGAGGCAATCTTTTCTCTGCTGACGCTTTTGTTTAGCTTGATAGTTGGTGTTTGTTTTAATAATAATATGTACAACACACATACTACAGAGAACATATGGGGTTACTAATCATTGTAAAACCCAACAAATAGATCGTGGTTAAGATTCGAAGGGTTTCATCTTTTTCCTTTTTTTTTAAACCTCATGAAATTGCATGAACACTTTCACAAGTTTCAGTAAGGCTCACATGACAGTCTCGTCCATCCACATGGACATGTGCAGTCATACATGACATCATTTCCGGTGCTAAATGAAGCAGAACTGCATGGGACTGTCTGCCAGTCAGCTGCCACTATTGTGCGACTGGACACATTTCTTTTTCCTGACAGAAAGATTTAGTGTGTGTGTGTCCGTTCTTATTAATTGGCCGTCGTGATTTGTCCCGTTCACACCTCGTGGTGAGGTGTGACGTGTGAATGTAGTGATGGCAGTCCATGTCCCAAAACCACAATGAGTTCACAGCAAGGAATGTATGCGTCGTGTGCGTATACAATATCATTTATGTGTATGTCAGGGGTGGGTAATGAAACACATAATATGATACTTCCAAGTTGCCATCATTGGTGCACACCTAGTCCTGTCAGGTGTCGGTAATGAAACACATAATATGATACTTCCAAGTTGCCATCATTGGTGCACACCCAGTCCTGTCAGGTGTCGGTAATGAAACACATAATATGATACTTCCAAGTTGCCATCATTGATGCACACCCAGTCCTCTCAGGTGTCGGTAATGAAACACATAATGTGTCACTTACAAGTTGCCGTCATTGATGCACACTGAGTCCTGTCAGGTGTCGGTAATGAAACACATAATATGTCACTTACAAGGTGCCGTCATTGATGCACACCCAGTCCTGTCAGGTGTCAGTAATGAAACACATAATATGATACTTCCAAGTTGCCATCATTGGTGCATACCTAGTCCTGTAAGGTGTCAGTAATGAAACACATAATATGTCACTTCCAAGTTGCCATCATTGGTGCACACCCAGTCCCGTCAGGTGTCGGTAATGAAACACATTGTGGTGTTCTCTGTGGCGGAGTGGTTAGAGTGTCTGACTTTTTTCTAGATCGGACTCCTAATCTGAAGGTCAGTGGTTCGATTCCCTGTGCCCCCCCCCCCACCTCTGCCAATTTGGATTTCCACCGCTGTGTATAACTTACAACGTCATCAAAGGCCAGTTGCTCTCATACCATGTCTATGTGGTGTGGGAGGTTAAAAATCCCTTGGGTCGGTAAACGTGTAGGCTCGGGCTTTCTATCGACAAACTGTCTAATGGTGAAAACAAGCCTATTCAGGCTTATCCATGATAGGCAGTATAAATCTTCAACAACAACATCTTGCTGACAGCAGTGCCGCATGATATAATAATATTTTGTATAAAAGACCAGGATTTTATTTAAAGTTCTTAATAAGAACTTAAATCATGGTCTTTTATAATAATCTAATAGAGCATTGGTATATATGTATACATATATATATATATATATATATATATATCTTGTTGACAGCAGCCCCCCATAAAATAACACAATTTTATATAAAAAAACCGGGACTTAAGTTCGTATACAGCATCGATCTATATACACACCTCTATATATATGACACACATATATATATATATAGAGGTGTATTATTATAGACTCCGTAAGAGATAACGTAAGACGTTTGTTGGTTGAGATCGATACCTCTGGCTGGCCAAACAAATTAGCCTACCGTTTTATTATGGTCAACATTTCTGACGAGAGTGAGGGTGATGGTAGAGCTTGCGCATGGTCGACTGCCGTTAACCGCGGGCCTGCCTACCTGAGTGCAAACCCGAGTCACCCATGCCGCTGCGTTTGCCAGTGAGCTGGGCGACTGTGCATTTCGGGATGAAAGCTATAGGCCCTCCATTAAATAATATTTATATAATGTCTTTACATACCACATATATATATATAAATATATATATATATAAATATATATATAAATTCTCAGCGGCAAGTGAGTAGGACAGTGAGCAGGTGAGTGGTGGTGCCACCGTCCGAGCTGAGGCATGAGCAGTAGATGAGTAGGTGAGGTTACAGCACCCGATCACTGGTGTGTGGGTGCTAGGATAGCATAGTATTCCATGTTATTATACTCGTATAATTCTTATACAGCATATATATATATATCTTGTCCACAGCAGTGTCCCATAACATGATACCATTTTGTGTAAAAAAAAACTAGGACTTCAGCATCGATGACGACCGTGTGATTCATGGAACAGAGATATTTTAGTGGAGTAAAAACAGAAGAAAAATACATTCAGCCATGTGTTGCTAGAGATATCAGGGTTAGTCATACTGTTCACTTGCTATTTTATATCAAAATAAATACTTTAAATCGAAATTGTATTTAGGAAAAAGTAAAATAAAAGTAAAGGACAGTCTCCTTATTATGGCGACTATGGCGTAAGCATTTCGGTCAACATTGTACTGTGTATGTCACATACATGTGTGTGGTTGTGTGTCTATGTGTGTGTGTCTATAGACGTGGATGTGGGCTGGGTTGACAACAGATACAAGTTGTGGGGTTTTTTTTTGTTTTTTTTTAAACTCTACCAAACATAATGAATTTTACATTTACAATGGAAACAAAAGTGATGAACTACTGCTGGGTCTCCGACGTAGCGCCCCCTGGTGGGGCGCTAGTGCAAATGCAGCCCAACTCACAATAGGAGTTTCTGCAGCATCACCGGGGGAGCCACACGGGGGGGGGGGGGGGGGGGGCATACGGAGCGCCACACTGAGCGCCACACAGAGCGCTACATGAGGGTTCAACACGGGGGCGCCACATGGGGCCGCCACACGGGGGGCACACAGAGCGCCATACATGGGCGCCATACGGGGGCGCCATACGGGGGCGCCACACGGGGGTGCCACACATGGCCAGCACACGGGGGCGCCACACGGGGGCGCAACACAGAGCACCATACGGGGCTGCACATGGGGACTCCAGGGAAGCGTCAGTAAGAGCCATGGGGTCGCCACACGGGGGGCACACAGAGCGCCATACATGGGCTCCATACGGGGGCGCCATACGGGGGCGCCACACGGGGGTGCCACAGATGGCCAGCACACGGGGTCGCCACACGGGGGCGCAACACAGAGCACCATACGGGGCTGCACATGGGGACTCCAGGGAAGCGTCAGTAAGAGCCATGGGGTCGCCACACGGGGGGCACACAGAGCGCCATACATGGGCTCCATACGGGGGCGCCATACGGGGGCGCCACACGGGGGTGCCACAGATGGCCAGCACACGGGGTCGCCACACGGGGGCGCAACACAGAGCACCATACGGGGCTGCACATGGGGACGCCAGGGAAGCGTCAGTAAGAGGCGCCCGTGACTCGCTGCTGCCCGCTGGTTCCGGTGTCGCAGTTTCAGCTCGCTGTCAGTTTCAGCCGTGCGCCTCGCTTCTTCGCATGCGTCAAAATCTAACAGCATCGTCACTAATCTTATAAATTTAATATAATGTTTTTGGTAAAGATGGTTTCTGTATGTGTACCAAGCGATTTGTTTCTAGGTGGTGTGCTTTTAGAGATATTTCACTTTTCCTGTATTTTCTCTATGAAGATTGCTCACAAGCATTGACAATGCCTTGAGTTTGACGCTATGCACAGTGCAAAACATTAGTTTTATTCAGAATTAATAGAAATCAAGAACCCTAACCTTATAAATGTAATATAATCTTTTTGGTAAAGATGTTTTCTATATGTGTACCAAGCTATTTGTTAATAGGTGGTGTGGTTTTAGAGATATTTCACTTTTTCTGTATTTTCTGTATGTAGATTGCTCACGACCATTGACAATGCCTTGAGTTTGAGTCTATGCGCACGGCTGAAACTGACAGGGAGCTGAAACTGCGACACCGGGCGGGACTCGTCAGATCGGCGGGGGGCGGTGCCGGTGGCCCGAAGTCAGCGGTGACGCATTGCGCCACGCCTCAGTGGTCACGTGGGGCAACGTCACCTGCGCCTGCGCGCTGTGACAAAGACGGCGTGTGTATTCGTGTGAATGCGTATGGATGAATCAGTTTATGTGTGTATGTGTGTATGTATTGAATGTAAATATGTGCATGTGTGTACGCATGTGTGTATGTATGTGTGCATGCATGCCTGTTTATATGTGTCTGTGTATGACTGAGTAAACTTATATTTGTGAATGTATGTGTGTATGATAGTACGTATGAATCGTTGTGTGCATGTGTGCAAAATGGGTATGGATGTAAATATGTTCATGTATAGGCTAAAGCATAGGGGGGTATGTGTGCATGTACCTGAATATATGTGCATGTATGTGTATGCATATATATGTGTGTAAGTATGTATGTGTGAATGCAACTATGTGTGCATGCATATTTTTATGTATTCATGTATGTATGTCTGAATACATGTATGCGTACATCCATGTACATGTATATGCATATATACATATGTGTGCACATATGTATGCTTGTATATATAGGCATGTAGCTGTGCATGTATTTGTGCATCTGTATGTGCATATATATGTATGTACATGTGCATGTATTTGTGTATGTATGTGTGCATGTATGTGCGTATGTATGTGTGCATATATGTGTGTATATATTTGTGCATGTATGTGTGTATGTATGTTGATGTAGGTATGCATGTATTTATCTATGTCGATGTAGGGATGTATGTATCTATGTACCTATGTAGACTGAGAACATGGCCTTCCGCACAGAAAGCGGACGGCGAACCGCTAGGCCACCTTGCCCGATGATAACATACACATTATTAATAAAAACGATAATCGGTGATAGCTGGCAGTGTTACCGGCGTTATTCATTACCAAATGGCATGTCATATTTTGGATTACCGCTGGTCACGAAGGAAGGCTATCACTGTCAGTGGCCTGATGATTAAGGGCTGATTAACGGTTGGACGATCCACCTCATGGAACAGGGAGCTTAGGTGTCAACACATGTCAGAAAAGTTGGTTGGTTATTGGAGTTTTACATCCTAGCAACATCTATGGTCATCATCATCATCATCATCATCATCATTATGCTGTCGGTCACGATGTGACAAAGACTGCTTTCATTACTTGACTGTCACTCTCCAGTTACCTCTCTGCTGTGAGAGTGATGTCCATGAGTCGGTCTTATTATCTCTCAGCTTCAGGTTTCTCTTGATGGTATCCTTGAACCTGAGACGCGGGTGCCCTCTCTTTCTGTAACCAGAAGACAGTTGAGAGTAGAGGATCTGCTTTGGTAGCCTATCTGATGACATCCTCATGACGTGTCCAGTCCACCAGAGATTCTTTTTGATCAGAAGATCTTCCATAGAGGGCAGCCCTGTCCGTTCAAGTAGTTCCTTATTTGTCACTTTGTCCTTCCAAATTAGCCTCATGATCGAAGGCACATGTTGCCTCATGAAGGCATGCAGCTTTTTCACCTGTTGTCTGTGCACGGTCTAGGCGTTGGCTCCGTATAGTAGGGTGGATAGCACATTTGCGCGGTAGATATTGCCTTTGATCCGCATGGATACATGGTGGTTGGTCCAGAGTCTCTGGCATAGTCGGCCGAAAGATGCGCTAGCCTTGACCATACTCCTCTGTATTTCAGCATCAATGCATCCATCACTTGATATAGTGCTTCCGAGGTAGGTGAATTCCGGAAGAGAGTTCAGCTTGTTTCCGTCAACCATGATATCCTCCTCTCGGGTTCTTGTAGAGTTGGGTTGCTACAGCACCTCTGTCTTCTTGATGTTACTCTTCAGGCCAAACTTCTTTGATACATCGGAGAAAGCATTCACTATTTTCTGGATCTCTTCAGCAGAGTAGGGAACCTGTGCACTATCATCTGGAAATAGCACCTCTCTCACCAGTATCCGAGTAGTCTTGGTCTTCACTCTGAAGTGTGCGCCGTTGAATAGGTCAGCGCTTTGTCTGGACTGTATATAGACGCCATCCCCCATGCCTCAGAAAGCCTCATCGAGCATTGCTGATAGGAAGATGGAGAAGAGCATGGGGGCCAGTACGCAACCTTGCTTGACCCCATTGGTAACCCCACGCGATTCCGAACTTCTCCTCCATACTTCCTCAGTAGCTGCCATAGCTCAGTCCTCCCGACTGTATCGAACGGCTTAGTGAAATCGACAAATACCATATACAGTGGTCGGTCTTGCTCAATGCACTTTTCTTGTAGCTGTCGGAGACAAAATATCATATGGTCATATCAGGATGGGTACCGACTTGTGACAGTGTGCACTCATGGCGAATTTATAGTGCTGCCCCACTAGGAAATCATGCTGCCAGCACCATCACCCACTGAGTCACATTATCTTGACACTTAGCTAACTAGTCCTTGCCCTATCCTATTAAATGCTGAGCGCCAGGCTAGGAAGTGACAAGTATCAATTTTATAAGTCATTGGTTTGACTCGACTGGAAACCAAACTCCCGATCTTCCGCACGTGAGGCCCTGGCCAAGTCAAACCAATGACTTACAAAATTGTTACTTGTCACTACCTAACCTTGGGTTCAACATTACTAGGATAGGGCAAGGACTGGTTAGCTCAGTATCCGGATAATGTGACTGAGTGAGATATCAGGGCATAGTGCTGGTGGCCTGGTATTCCAGTGGGGCAGCACTATGCAATCACCCTAAGTGCACACGGACACAAGTTGGTACCCGAACTGACCTTCGATGTTGCCAGGACATAAATCTCCAATAAAAATGTTATTATCGGGTTCCTGGGCCCGTATGCATGGAGTGGTGTTAGCGAGGCAAACTGCGGTTAGGGCGGGATTTCTGGTTTAGCGCCGAAAAGTTGGTATGCATGCAGCAGTGTTAGGACTAACACCGCAAATTTAAACTCGGAAATTCTAACTCTGCTCATAGCAGGTTTACAGCGTGTTAGTGTTAGGTTAGTGTGAGGATGGAGCCCAAATCTATTCAATGCTATCATATTTGACAGAATTAAATACGCAATAAGTGAAATTTCATCAAATTAACCCTAAAAACGAAGCGATATTAACGCTCCCGCCGCATTGGTGGCGTTTTTCATATTGTCGAATCGACGAATGTAAAGTAAACAAATCGCCGACGTCGATATCCATACTGTCGACCGCCACAGCCGCTGAATTGGCAGCTATATACTACGACCAAATCTATTCAATGCTGTCATATTTAACATAGTTACGTACGCCATAAGTGAAATTTTATCAATTTAACCCTAAATTCGAACGGTTATTAACACCGCCGTTGGCGGCGTTATTCATATTGTCAAATCGATGAATGTAAAGTAAACAAATCGCCACCGCCGCCGAATCGGCGGCTATATATTAGGCCCAAATCTATTCAATGCTGTCATATTTAACATAATTACATACGTCATAAGTGAAATTTGATCAATTTAACCCTAAATTCGAACCGATATTAACAACGCCGCCGCATTGGCGGCGTTATTCATATTGTCTAATCGAGGGATTTCCCAAATCTATAAATACATTCATGTTTAGCTAACACTCACCGTTTATGCCCCCATGCATACGGCGTGACATAGTTCTTGACGCCGGCGATAACCGGTGATAGATACCCGGTGTTACAGGGTTAACACCACACGCCGCTAACACCGCTCCATGCATACGGGCCCTGATGAGGTACATTAAAGTTGCATGCTGAGGGTTTTGAGAGTCTGCCATATCTTTGAATATAAATAGAGTACCTTTATGATTATATCTACTATTCTTCAGTTTGAAGTGGCTTTTATCTTATGGCCCTGTCACACTACGACGCTTCTCTCGGCGACCCGTCAGTGTTGAAAGGACTATCTTGCGCGTCGAGAAACGTCAAACTTTTCGGCGGTTTGGGGGAAAAGATCGGCGTCAGCGCGGCGCGTTATGCGCGCGCCGCCAACGTGTGTCGATGCGCTGAGGAAAAAAAAAAAGAAGTTTGGCGCGACGTCTTCATTTAACCTTAAATGTTGCTAGGGCGTAAAACAAAAACGGCCCAGTTTGCGCAACGCGTGAGCAACGACCCTCCCGCGCGCGCGCCGTCTTCCTAGCGTTCCCATAACGTTATACCGGCGCGTCCAACGCAGCGCGACGCGCGCCTTATACCCCTGTCACACTACGACGTAACGAGCCAACGTGAGCCTAACGTGGGCATTTTTCGTCATGACGTTGGGTTACGTCATGATGATGTCAGAATGACGTTAGAATGACGTCGAGCTACGTCACATTACGTCGTGTTACGTCGAGTTGCGTCAAGGTTTTGGACATGTTCAAAACTTTCGACGTAGGTCGAACGTAAGGGTTTACGTTCGCCGTACGTTCTGTTCACGTTCAGTGAACGTCAATGACGTTAAATGGACGTTATTTCAACGCTGCTCACTACGTTCAACTACGTTCCACTACGTTCCACTACGTTGACCCACATTAAACCAAGTGCAAAAGCCTACGAGGCTTAATGGGAACGTCAGGAGAACGTCACGAGAACGTCAGGAGAACGTCAGGAGAACGTCAGGAGAACGTGCATTCAACGTACGTTCAACGTGTCACGACATAGCTAACGTCATGTAACGTTCTTCTGGCGATGGAATAACGTTCATAACGTTCCGTGAACGTAGTGACGTTGTCCTCTCTCGGGGATTGACGGTATCACTACGCTTTACCAACGTTACGCTCTCGTCCACTACGCTGCATCCACGTTCAACTTCTGCCCAAATTTGCATACTACGCTGAGAAGTTCAACGTTCTTCACGTTCTCCCTACGTTGACGTCGTTACGTCGTAGTGTGACAGCCCCATTAAACGTCCTTACCCATATAATTGCGCGCGTTGTCGATCGCTGGGTTTTTTGGACACGCTTAAAACCTTGGGCGACCGGCAACGCGCGCCGGCGTTTCGCGCCGACCATCAACGTCCAAGATAATGTACCGACGTGTACCGACGCGCGCATAACGCGCCACCAGCGCTTCTCGATATTTCACCAAATATCGCCCCAAAACACCACACGTTGACGGGTCGCCGGCGAGAAGCGTGGTAGTGTGAAGGCCCTGTCACACTACGACGTTTCCCCCGGCGCGCCGGCAACGCGCAAAATATTTGCAACCCGTCGAGAAACGTCAAACTTTTCGGCGCTTTGGGAGAAAGTTTGACGCGGCGCAGCGTGTTAGTGGCGGGTTGGAGGCGCGTTATTGGCGCGTTATTGGCGCGTTATTGGCACGTTATTGGCGCGTTAGTAGCGTGTTATTGGCGTGTTGTCGGCGCGCTGTCGGCGCGTTGTCGGCGCGTTTACGGCGTGGAGGCAGCGCGTTGGTATCGTGTTAGTATTGCGTGAACCAGTACATACCCGCCAGCAACACGTTAGGACGCGCCCGCAGCGCGTCCACAGCGCGCGGCCAACGCATCCAGCAACGCCAATGGCATGCCCACAACACGTCGATGGGACGTTCCCGACGCGCCGACGGAACGCTCCCATTTTGGGGGAAAAAAAGCCAACGTTAACCAACGTTGATCAACGTCCTGCCAGCGTTCCGCCGGCGCGCCGCCAACGCGTGTCGACGTGTTGCTAACGCGTCCGTAACGCGCCCTCCAACCCGTTGGCGCGCGTCGCCGCGCGTCCAAAGTTTTGTGCATGCACAAAACCTCGACGCGCCCCGACGCGCCCCGACGCGCGTCGACGTGTCCATTCACACGTTGCTATGTACCGACGCGCCGGTAACGCGCCGGCAGCGCGCCGGTAACGTACCGGACGTGTACCGACGTGTTAAACAAAAACCCAACCCGTCGGCACGCGTCGAAGCGCGTTGGTGAGAAACGTCGTAGTGTGACAGGGCCTTGACAGCCCCATTAAATGGCTAACTTGGACGATATTTTAAATGAAACCATGCACAAGTATTTACCTTCGATCTTTTTTTGTTCTTGAAGATGTATACTGCCTATTATGGATAAGTCTGAATAGACTTTGTTTTCACCATTAGACAGTTTGTCGATAGAAGGCCCAAGCCTACACTTTTAGTGACCCAAGGGATTTTTAACCTCCCACACCACATAGACATTCTATGAGAGCAACCAGCCTTTGGTGACACTGTAAGTTATACATAGCTTTGGAAATTCAAATTGGCAGAGGTGGGGGCACGGAGAATCGAACCACTGACATTCAGATTAGGACTCCGACCTAGAAAAAAGCCAGACAATCTAACCACTCTGCCACTCTGCCATATTGCCGGGACATACAACCCCAACAAACAAGCAATGTAGTATCGCGTTCCTAATGAAGTACTATTTAATCCAAACATTAAAATTCGAAATTAACAGGCTATAGTTCTAGTAGTAATAATTTCGATTAAAATAACTTAATATCCATTCCCTTTTATGCAAAAACAAATGCTTCATAAGTGCACTGGTATCTAAGTTGGATATTTAGGAATCAATAGAGGTAAGTGCTTTAGTTTTAGTTTAGAAAATGTGATTCTAGAATATAGAATGAACTAATCCGATAAAATATCTCCTAGCAACCCGTTGGCTACTGCATCTGTCTGTTGCCTTCTGTCTGCTTCAGTTATCAGACTCTGTCCCTCAGATAAAATCCTGAATGAATCATAGAAATTAATTAGGGGAAAGAATTATGGATATGCGGGCCTGGAAAGCAGCAGCAGAACGAGACAATATGTTGACATAAGCCATCCCCTGAGGCAGCCTCTTTCTGGGCAGCGAAACCAAATAAAACAAGAAAATATGATTATGCAATAAAATATGCAAGAAGTCCATTACATTTTTTAATTCTTTTTAAACACAGAGGTATAATAGAACAGCAAGTCTGTCTTTCTCCAGCAGATGTTCAACACCTGTTGGTATTGGGAGCTATTGTCTGACAGGTATTGGCAAAGTTGGGCTTGGAAATATGTTAGCAATAGTTAAAGTTGGCAAAGTTGGTGTTGGAAATATGTTAGCAATAGTTAAAGTTGGCAAAGTTG
This sequence comes from Branchipolynoe longqiensis, assembly GCA_030323885.1. Taxonomy (NCBI): domain Eukaryota; kingdom Metazoa; phylum Annelida; class Polychaeta; order Phyllodocida; family Polynoidae; genus Branchipolynoe; species Branchipolynoe longqiensis. The sequence continues at coordinate 31,555,826 of CM059188.1, forward strand.
GGCTTATAAATATGTTAGCAATAGTTAAAGATGCATAGTCCGATGGTTTTGAGTTTCTATCACTTTCTCAGATAAATATATGAGGTTGATCATTTATAATCTATATTACTTTAGTTTGAAGTAATTTTTATTTTAATTGGCTAATGTTTGGGATATTTGGAGTGCAAGCATGTCAAATTAATGTTCGCAACCATGCCAAAACTCTGACAGCATAGGATTCAGTGGAAACAGGTTCTAATAAATTGACGTATTATATTACATGCTTCTATGCAGCAAAAAATGCTTAATAAGCGCAACAGTATCTAAGTTTAGCTGCGTTTACACGGGCGAGTTGAAACGTCCTAGGTAGAACCAGTTGCCTAGTTCGTTTTAAATGTGTCCGTGTAAACGCGCCACTGTGGCGTTTTAGGGCTGAAGGGTTTCAGCTGGAACGTTCCGCGTATACCACCTCGGAGGTGATTGACAGGAAACGTTTCAGCTGGTTCCCGGGCGGCGATTGTGTACAATAGCAGTGCTCGCCGGATACAGGCTCAGGTCTATTCACTGGTGCCCAGCACTGTTAGGGACCGATTAGGCCGAAATCTAGTGAATGCCATCATATTTAACAGAATTACGGACTCAAATAATGAAATTTAATTAAATTAACCTTAAATTCCAAGCGATATTAACGTAGCAGCTACATCTGCATCAAATCGACGTGTGTAAACTAAACAAATAGCAGTGCTTGCTGGCTACAGGCGCCTGCTGATTCCCGGCGACGACACACTTTCCAACTCCGCCGTGTAAACATGCCTCTAAAACGCTGCATATAAATCACCTTGTCTAGAACGTTTCACAATTCCCCGTGTAAACACGGCTTTAGATAGGTAGAATCAAATCTAGGTCAGCGCTTTGGTTCGGAAAGGTTTATACTTGTGTAGTAGTCTGCACTGACCTCTCACTGTCTCAGGCAAGTAACCACATAGACAGGTAGGCGTGGGTAGTGTGATGATATCAGGGAGCCTAGGTGGTGTTATGGTTAGCACACTTGCCCAGAATGCAAAGAGATGTCAGTTCGAGTCCTTCTCTAGGCACAATATTTCCCATTTTCATCACCCCCACCCCCCATGACACTGCTGCCATGACCATGATCCTATACACGCTACGCGCTGTATGGTTGTTGAACCTGCCCTGTGTATGTATGTGTAAGTGCATTGTCTGTATGTATGTAATTGCAAGCATTAAAAGACTTACAATTCCAGGGGGACGAGTGAAGTAGTCTGCACTGACCTCTCAGGCACGGAGCCGCATAGACAGGTAGGCGTGGGTAGTGTGGTGATATCAAGGAGCCTAGGTGGTGTAATGAATGCAAAGAGATGTGGGTTTGAGTCCCGCTCTAGGCGCAATATTTCCTATTTTCATCACCCCCCCCCCCACCCACTTTCATCGGACTTTAACATCAAATGCAGCTGATTGCCGGAGTTTTACGTCCTGGCAACAGCTAAGGTCATATCAGGACGAGCACCGACTTGTGACAGTGCACACTCATTGAAACATTATAGTGCTGCCCCACTGGGAAATCAGGCCGCTGGCACCATGACCTGATATCCCACTCAGTCACATTATCCTGACACTGAGCCAACTACTCCTTGTCCTATCCTAATAATGCAGAGTGCCTGGCTAGGAAGCGAAAAGTATAAATTTTTAAGTCATTGGTTTGACTCGACCAGGATTCAAACACTTGCGTTCGAATCCCACGATCTATCAAAATAGGAGACATAAGCTCAACTCATTCGGCCATCCAGAATGGTCCCTCCATAACACACAGTACCATCTCCATATATAAATAATAATTTTATATTTATTTTATTATCCGACTAAATAACCAGTTAATTATACACGTAGCCATTACATAATATCGGGCGTTATTTCTGGACACACTGTGGGAATATTCAGGCATCCACCCACAATATGTGTGGGTTTGTTTGCCGTTTTCGTAAATATTTATTTCGGGGGCTTGTAGGATTCTTTTGTTGGTGTTTTTTCAGGGGGGAGGATCCTCTCTGCTGTCGTCACTCACCGCAAGCAGTAAACAAGGTCTATGAACTGGTGTGATTGATTCTGGCTGTAATTCGGTCAATTGTCACGAGCGGTTCCACGTCAGCTGACCGTGCTAGATTGATAGGTTATATATTAAATGTCACCGTTATGACCTACTTTACTATCCTCTGCACCCATCATTCCTTACCTTTCAGTATACAATAACTTACATTCGTGGGCAAGGCGGTGCACTTATTTACTAGATACTAGAGTATTTCTTATATTTATATCCACTAATTTGCATATTTACTCTCTCTCTCTATATATATATATATATAATATATATATTATATATAATATATATATATATATATATATATATATATATATATATATATATAAACAGACGCAATGGCCGAATGTTTTGTTTTGTTTTTGTTTATTGTGGTTTTATGTCCAAACAACATCTAAGGTCATATCAGAACTGGTACCGACTTGTGACAGTGCGCACTCATGGCGACTTTATAGTGCTGCCCACTGGGATACCAGGCCGCCAGCACCATGACCTGATATCCCACTCAGTCACATTATCCTGACACTGAGCCAACCAGTCCTTGCCCTATCCTAATAATGCCGAGTTGCATGTCTAAAAATGACTGTATACATGTTTAAAGTCATTGGTTTGACTCAACCATGGTTCGAACCCACGATCCCACGGTCTACCAACACGGGAGATGGATGCTCTAACTCATTCGGCCATCCCGTCTGGTCCAATGGCCGAATGAGTTGAGCGCTGGTGGGTCGTCTGGTCAAGTCCCGGGTCTGACTGAGTCTAACTATGATGACTTAAAAATGATAATAATTTAGGTTAATAGGTAATCGTTCGAATATTTATATGATAATATATATATATATATATATATATATATTATGTATGTGTGGGTGTTTAAAAGAATATATGTATTTTTTAAAGAATATAATAGTGGTTAACAAAGAAGAGCTTAAAAGAAAATCCTATGCAATGCCATATAACGCACATCCATCACACGTAGGCCTACAATAGTATTATGGAACTAGAATTGCATGTAGTGTACTATTACAACTAATAATTTCATTTATGTACCAAGCAATTTAACTCTACGGCTCGAAAACTAGTGCTCTGGCACTGAACAAAAGACATTATTAAATGAATAAAATACACTTAGTAAAAAATACTTAAATGGTTGAATCTTGATGGTATGCTTATTGCATTAAGCGCCCTTTCAATTCCTAAGTTATTTAAAGCTATATAATCCAATGAAAACATCACATCTTCTATACGAAAGCACTTACCCAGATTTGATACCGACATATCCCTACATATCGTGGATATATCCTAGATACTGGTACACTTCTTTAATACGTATTGCTGCATAGAAAGTAATAGAAAGTCAATTTGATAGAACCTGTCACTCCTAAAGTTTCTGATTTCCAACATTTCAATATGAACATTCAAGCTGCATAGTCCGATGAAATCATCAAATTTTCAAAACCAAAACAAGGGTCTAAATTTGATTCTACATATCTAGCTTAGAGACTGATGTACTTATTAAGCATTTGTCGTCACACAGAAGGGAATAGTGAGGCAATTGAATAGATCATGTTACTGCAGAATGCAATGGTGTCAGAGTTTTGGCAAGCTTGCCAAAATTAATTTTGCATGGTTGCACTTCAAATATATCAAAAGTTAGCCACTTAGAATAAAAAGATACTTCAAGCTAAGGTAAGGTACATTATAACGATCAACCTAATGTATTTATCTCAGAAAATTTCTGAAACTCAAAACCATCGGACTATGCAACTTTAATATAACATGTATTCAGCTTGAATATCTCCAAAGTTAATCCTTTGAAGTTTGACATTATATAGTCTGATGAAAGTATCAACATTTCGAAACAATTATCTAGATTTTATTCTACATATCTAACTCGTAGGCTTCAACAGTAACAGGCTCTATTAAATTGACTCGGTATCACTGGTATCATCTTCTTAAGGCCCTGTCACAGTACGATGTAACGACGTCAGCATAGGGAGAATGTGAAAAACATTGAACTTTTCGGCGTTGTATGCAAATTTTGGCACAAGTTGAACATGGATGCAGCGTAGTTGACGAGAGCGTAACGTCGGTAAAGCGTAGTGATAGCGTCGTTCAACGAGAGAGGACAACGTAATTATGCTGACGGGACATTATTAACGTTATTCGATTGCCAGAACTACGTTGCTTTACGTTACCTTATGTTACTTATGTCATGAAACGGTGGCAAAATGGTAAATGTACGTTGGATGTCCGTTAGGCGTCCGTTATCCCGACATTTTCACTACGCGGACTGCACGTTCCCACCACCTTTAATGTGGGTCAACATAATGCAACGTAATGCAACATAGTGCAACGTAGTGACCAGCGTTTGACTAACATCCATTTAACGTCATTGACGTTCGCTGAAAGTGTACAGAATGTACGGCGAATGTAAACCCTTACGTTCTAGTTACGTAGAAAATTTTGAACAGGTTCAAAACTTTGACGTGTGCTGACATAACACGATGTAACGTGACGTAGCTTGACATCAGTCTAATGTCATTCTGACGTCATCATAACGTAACCCAACATACGTCAACGTAATGATGAAACGTCATCACGTCAGGCTTACGTTTGCTCGTTACGTCGTAGTGTAACATGGGTATAAATGTTCTATGTAGCAACACATGTTTAATAATAAGTGCCCCAGTATCTAACTTGGGTTTGTAAAATCAAATCCAGGTAATTGTTTTGACTTCGAAAATTTGATACTTTCATCGGACTGTGCATCTTTAATTACCGCAATAAAAGAATTAAATTCCACCCCACCCAGGACAAATATTAATAAAACAACAACAAACACAATCGGGTTGGGTCAGCTTTGCAGTTTCCCTGCTTTAAGGCCCTGTCACACTACAACGTTTCTCACCAACGCGCTTCGACGCGTGCCGACGGGTTGGGTTTTTGTTCAACACGTCGGTACACGTCCGGTACGTTACCGGCGCGTTACCGGCGCGTCGGTACATAGCAACGTGTGAATGGACACGTCGGCGTGCGTCGGGTCGCGTCGAGGTTTTGTGCATGCACAAAACTTTGGACGCGCGGCGACGCGCGCCAACGGGTTGGAGGGCGCGTTACGGACGCGTTCGCAACACGTCGAAACCCGTTGCCGGCGCGCCGGCGGAACGCTGGCATCGCGTTGAGCAATGTCGCTTAACGTTGGCATTTTTTTCACCAAATTACGACCGTTCCGTCGGCGCGACCGCAACGTCCCATCGACGTGTTGTGGGCGCGCCATTGGCGTTGCTCCAGCGTTTCTCGGCGCGTTGGACGTGTTGCCGGCGCGCCTGGATGCGTTGGCCGCGCGGTGTGGACGCGCTGCGGGCGCATCCTAACGTGTTGCTGGCGGGTATGTACGCGTTGACATGGTAAGAACCCGACACCAACGCGCCGTCAACGCGCCGACAGCGCGCCGACGGCGCGCCGATGGCACGCTGGGAACCCGCTGGCGGGACGTTGACATGCTCTTCCGCCGCGCGCCGAAGCCCGTTGGCCGCGCGCTCATAGCACGCTACTAACACGCTGCGCCACGTCAAACTTTCTCCCAAAGCGCCGAAAAGTTTGACGTTTCTCGACGGGTTGCAAATATTTTGCGCGTTGCCGGCGCGCCGGGGGAAACGTCGTAGTGTGACAGGGCCATTAAAACAGGGGCGGACATGACGGACTGGAAGTCAGAGCTAGCAGGTAGAATTCGCCGAATAGAATGACATAAACCTGGGTTCGATTCCCCTAGCTAACCGGAAAGTTCGTTTCCACATGTGAACAATACAGTACTGATCGTGTTCACCACGTAACAAGAAATATCAAAATAATATGCATGGCAGATATTAGATTTATGGCACACATTACCAATCATGCGCAAATAATAGGGTGGGGTGCTAATATTGTAATAAGTTTGGTTGTTTGTTGTTGTTTTATGTCATAGCAACATCTAAGGTCATATCAGGACGGGTACCGACTTGTGACAGTGCACACTCATGGTGACTTTATGGTGCTGCCCCACTGGGAAACCAGGCCACCAGCGCCATGACCTGATATCCCACTCAGTCACATTATCCTGACACTGAGCCAACCAGTCCTTGCCCTATTCTAATAATGTCGAGCACCAGGCTAGGAAGCGGCAAGTAACAATTTTTAAATCATTGGTTTGACTCAACCAGGATTCGAACCCACGAACTCATTGGTTCGGATATCCCGATCTAATATTGTAATAATAAGAATAGAACTGTAATGAACATGGGGTGCGATGAGCGGAAGTGTCTAATTGACAGGCGCATGCGCGGACTATGTCCACGGTGATTAGGTGGGGTGATAAATCACGATACGCGCTTATCGCATTCAGCGCGTGTCTGCGTTATCACGCACAACGCCTACTGCGCGCACTGTTAAGGGACCACCCACCGCATCCCCACTTAGAGCGCAGGCCTCCCGCGCGGAAGGTTGGGAGTTCAATTCCCGGTCGAGTCAAACCAATGACTTACAAACTTGATACTTGTCACTTCCTAGCCAGCCGCTCAGCATTATTAGGATAGGGTAAGGACTAGTTGGTTCGGTGTCAGGATAATGTGACTGAATGGGGTCTCCCAATGGGGCAGCACTATAAATTCACAAGTCGGTACCCATCCTGATATTACCTTAGATGTTGCCAGGACGTAAAACTATAAAAGAAAAACCAAGCTCACCCCACAACCACAAACCACTATGAACCACCACCACCGCACACAAACCACATGTCACCACCGCAACTACACCCCACTACGGACCACCACCACACACCACCACCACAACCACAAACCACTGCGGACCACAGCCCACCATCACCACCACACAACACTACCACAACCACACATCACCACGCACTACCATCACCACACACCACAACTATCCACCACTCACACTACCCTCCACCACGCACCACCGCACACCATCATTGCCACTCACCACTCACCACTCACCACCATCACCACACACCAGCATCACAACAACCCACTACTACCCACCACCACACACCACAACTACCCACCACTCACCACTACCCTCCACCACACACCACCATGCACCATCACTACCACTGACCTCTCACCACTCACAACTCACCACCATCACCACACACCACTCACCACTCACCACTCACCACTCACCACCATCACCACACACCAGCATCACAACAACCGACCACTACCCTCCACCACACACCACCATGCACCATCACTACCACTGACCTCTCACCACTCACAACTCACCACCATCACCACACACCACTCACCACTCACCACTCACCACCATCACCACACACCAGCATCACAACAACCCACTACTACCCACCACCACACACCACAACTATCCACCACTCACCACTACCCTCCACCACACACCACCATGCACCATCACTACCACTGACCTCTCACCACTCACCACCATCACCATCACCACACACCACTCACCACTCACCACTCACCACCATCACCACACACCAGCATCACAACAACCCACCACTACCCTCCACCACACACCACCACGCACCACCACCCACCATCACTATCACTCACCACTCATCACCACCCACTGCCACCATCACCACACACCAGCATCGCAACCACCCACTACTACCCACCACACACCACAACAATCCATCACTCACCACTACAATCACTCAACACTACCCACCATCACTCACTAATACCACCACCCACCATCACTCATCACCATTCACTACCACCACTCACTACCACTCACCACTATCACTCACCACCACAACTCACCACATACCCCCATCACCCCCCCCCCACCACAACCATCTACCACCACAATAACCCACTACTAGTACTACCATCAGCCAGCGCCATCACACACACACACCAACGGCCCACCACCACACATCTGAGTACCTCTGAATAAAAACACCAGACATACAAGCGCACCAGTGCTAAAAGAAACCATAAGCACTAATAAAATACATGAGAGAAGTGTGTTAATCATGGCCATGCAAGCCTGGAACAAACAACCACCTCCAGTCAGAGCAATCAAGAAACTGGAGCTCTATAAACAATTCCTAAAAAAAGAAGAAATGAAAACCATACACCATCATATGGGCACCAAATAACACCTGACCTGGAGCAGTCAAGGCAAACTGTGAAAGAGCACACATGCCAAGACAGGCCACAGAAGAGGGTGCACATCAAACCTATAAATACACAACCATCTGGAGTACTGGGAGGGTCAGAAGAAATGAGGCCATAGTGCACCCTGGTATGTGTTCTGGCACAAATCACGAAAGGTACGGACAGACCAACCATGCGCACAGAACCCAACCTTTAATACACTATGGCATGAGAAAATACCAGAACCCACCGAAGGGTATGGGTGTGTTTGGGCGCACCTGCGTACCAACTAGGGACAGGGAGGGCACAACTGAAAGGAAGGTGGTAAAACCAAAAGTCAGGAGACAATGCCGTTAGAACTATGCTTAACAATTTAACACTGCTGCCGACCCACCTAGTCACAGTCCCGAAGAGTACGTATGTGTTCTGGCACATCTAGGCACTAACTAGGGACAGGGCACAAGTGAAAAGAAAGCTGCAAACAAAACAAACAAACAAATTCTGGGAACATGTCCTCATCCAGAAGCCTATTACCATCTCAGTAGATGTACATACTAGGCTAAGATATTAGTTATATGATAGGAAGTTATACAAAAAAAGACACCAGAAAACCCCCCAAAAAACTAACAGATACTAACTACTTAAATAAATGCTGTCCAGCGTTGAAAACAAGCACCATTACGGGAGCTTACACGCTATGGGCAGAATAAATACTGTATCAATTTAAACAACAACAAAATGTGTTCCTCTATTGACGCCTTACGCTGACACAATGTAATTGATAGATAGATTCACATATTGATTCACAACTCTTGACAGTGTTAGCTATTCATAAACTAGTACGGGTGCCATAAATGTTGTGTATATAAATAATACATAGATAATTGACAGACCCCATACTATTTTATAACAGCGTGTCCTATTGCTCAGCAGTGAATCTACATAACTATAATAATTATTTATAAACAATTAATTATACATGTCCGGATGACTGCATTGAGATCTTATGAGCTAAGGTTGGTTGGTTGTTGGAGTTTTACGTCCTGGCCACATCTAAGGTTATATAAGGATGGGTACCGACTTGTGACAGTGCATATTCATGGCGACTTTATAGTACTGCCCCACTGGGAGACCAGGCCATCAACACCATTACCTGATATCCCACTCAGTCAGATTATCCTGACACTGAGGTAAAGAACGATGTGCATTTGACGTGTGTGCAGTGCACATGCCATTCACTATATTAAATAACATTCGCTATATCAAAGTGACATAGTTCGATGGTTTTCAGTTTCTATCACATTAAAAAATATATAAATATATGAGGTTGATCATTATGACCGACCTTACTTATATTAAAGCTGCATAGTCCGATGAAATATCAAATTTTCAAAACCAAACTAATTATCCAGATTTGATTTTACATATCTAACTTAGATACTGATGCACTTATTAAGCATTTGTTTCTGCGTAGAAGGCAATACTGAGTCAATTTAACAGAACTTCTCACTGCAGAAGTCTATGGTGTCAGAGTTTTGGCAAGCTTGCCAAAACTAATTTTCCATGTTTGCATTCTAAATATCTCAAAAGTTTACCATTTAAAATGAAAGTAACTTTGAACTAATGTAAAGTAGATACTAGTGATCGAAATAATATATTTATCTCAGAAAAAATACAGAAATTCAAAACCATCGGACTATGCAACTTTAAGTTAACACTTACCATAAATTACTATCTTTGGAAATAGTTGAACTTAAAACATTCCAAATTAATTTTGGTGAACATCGAAATAACTACATTAAGTTGATCAGTATAATCTCCCTTAGTTTACCTAAAGATAACTTTTTCTATACATGACTAGCTTTTGAGATATTTGAACTGAAATCGTTCTAAATTAATTTAGGTGCACATCGAAGTGTTGGACACTTTTGGCGTCAACAGGAATATGTTATATTAAATTGACTTAGTATTCCATTATATGCAGCAATACCTGCTTAAAAAGTCCAGCAGAAGCTACGTTGGATACATAGGATGTGCTCACAAAAATTGCTATGTTTTCATTGGATTATACAGCTTTAAGGACTTCTCCCGATATTCTGGCTTCTTTTGGTAAAAGCTTGATCTTTTAAAATTATATAGCAAAGGATGGGCCATTGAGCTCAGTCACAGCATTTCTCAGTGAATTATTTCCACATTTCATTTTATCATGTAGTTAATTTTAAATATACACACAATTGCCCAAGACACAAGATATGTTAATATTACCATCCTATATTCTTTCTGTTTTCTAGCAAATCCACTGTCTTCATTTGATGGGAACCTAAATTAGAAACACAAAAGATTATAGCACATTTTAGACCACATGGAGGATTTAGGTAACCTGCTAAATGACAGAATGTTTTCCTTACAAGGCCCGATTAATAAATCATTGATTTTGCACCCAAGTTCATGGTCACATATTTAGACATTTTCTAGATAAGCTTAGATTTAGATTTGGAGTAAGACGCATGATTAATAATCACCGATACTTGTGCATTAGCCAAACACACTTTGCTGGGTCCGTCCTTTACCCCCACCCCCACCCCCACCCCCACTTTATAGTGCTACCCCAGTGGAAAACCAGCATGCGGGCACCATGACCCAAAAATTCCCACTCAGTCACATTATCCTGACACTGAGCTAACCCATCCTTGCATTATCCCCGTAATGCCAAGCGCCAAGCTAGGTAACGCCAAGTATAAATTTTGTAAGTCATCGGTTTGACTCGACCAGGACACAGTGGAAGCATGTGCTCGCATGGATTCGGCCACCGCATCCTGTCGCTGAGAAAAGATGACATGGAGCCTGTGCAGATGACCTTGAACCCAGAAAGAGAAAGAGAGAGACAGAGATACATAACTAAACATCCATTATATTTGTGTGATTTATTTATAATAATATTAAGCACACAAAATAGGAACTCGCCTTGAATGCACTCGCAGGCTTGATAGTACGCATAATTGACGTAGCGAGGTCATGGCCTCTGTTCTGTCCTGACGTATGCACGCACCCATCAGTGCTGTAAGTTGGACTCTTAAGCCGTGTTTACACGGGGAATTGTGAAACGATCTAGACAAATCGATTTATATGAAGCGTTTTAGATGCGTGTTTACACGGCAGAGTTTGAAAGTGTGTCGGCGCCGGGAACCAGCAGGCGCCTGTAGCTGGCAAGCACTGCTATTTGTTTAGTTTCCATACTTCGATTCACAATATGAATAATGACACCAATGTAGCGGCTACATTAATATCGCTTGGAATTTAGGGTTAATTTAATAAAATTTCATTATTTGAGTATGTAATTCTGTTAAATATGATCGCATTCAATAGATTTCGGCCTAATCTGTCCCTCACACTGCTGGGCACCAGCGATTAGTTACTGCTCTCCCTGTAGCTGGCAAGCACTACTATTTTACACTACAGCCACCCGGGAACCAGCTGAATCGCTTCAAATAAACCACCTCGTGAGGTGGTATAGATGAACCGTTTCATATGAATTGATTCAGCCCTAAAACGCCTCAGAGTCGCGTTTACACGCCAAATGTGAGTCGATCTAGGCAAGGCGTTTTATATGAGGCGTTTTAAATCGCCCGTGTAAACACGGCTATAGAGCGGCACCCTGTTGAACCCGTTCAGGTCACGTGCTCCTAAATACCAGTTATATAACATGTGATATATACCAATAACATGTGATATATAACATGTAGAGTGAGTAATATATGCAATGTATGTATTGCATGTAAGGCGTGTATTGTGTGTAATGCATATACAACATGTAATAGGCTACATGTGATGCATCTAGTGAATGAAATTCATGGGTGCATGTAGTGCATTTAATGTATGTAATTCATGTAATATATGTAATGCTTGTAATGCATGTACTTCATGTAATGCATGTAATTCACATAATACATGGAATGCATGTAATTAATATAATGCATTACATGCATTACATGCCTTTAATGCATGTAAGTCATATAATGTATATAATGCATGTAGTGAAGTAATGTATGTAATGTATATAATGCATGTAAGCGTGGAGTGCATGTAATGCATGTAATGTATGTAATGCATTAATGCATGTAAGCGTGGAATGCATGTAATATGTGTAATGCATGTAATGCATGCAATGTATGTTTGTTTGTTGTTGTTTTACGTCCTATCAACATCTAAGGTCATATCAGGACGGGGGCAATGTGTGTAATGCATGTAATGCAATGTATGTAATGCATGTAATGTATGTAATGCATGTAGTGAATGCAATGTATGCAATGTATATAATGCATGTAAGCGTGGAATGCATGTAATCCATCTAATGCATGTAATGCATGTAATGCATATAATTCATGTAATACATGTATTGCATGTATGCATGTAGTGCATATACTGCATGCAATGCATGTAGTGCATATCCTGCATGCAATCCATGTAGTGCATATCCTGCATGCAATGCATGTAGTGCATATAATGCATGTAATGCATGTAATGCATGTAATGTGTAGTGTACATAATGCGGAATATATGGAATATATGGAATATATACAGATATGTAATCTTGGTAATCTAGGTAATACTTGTAATGAATGTAATGCATGCAATCCGTGTAGTACATGAAATGCGTATAATGTATGCAATATAATATAATTAGTGCATGCGATGCATCTGATGTTTGTTTTTCATACATAGATAAGTGGGTGTGAATAGGGTGATTGCAGTAGGGAGCCTAGATAGTCTAATAGTTAGCACACTAGCCTCAGAATAGAAAGAGGCGTGGGTTCTATTCTAAGCCTGCTAGTCTAAATGCAATATTTCCCATTTGTATCACCGCCAGGACCCTGGTTGCTGTCACCTGAATCCTGTGCAAGATATGTGATGTATAGGGTTTATCTTGTGTGTGGATAAATAAGTGCATTTCCTGTATTATTTAATTGTAAGCATTGAATAATTTATGGACATGAAGCTATTTAAAAGACTTACAATTCCAAAGGGACAAGTGTAGTTGTCCGCATTGACCTATCGGGCACAAGGAGCTGCATAGGCAGGTAGGTACTGATAAGGTGATTGCATCAGGGAGCTTATATAATGTAATGGTTAGCACACTAGCCCTTAAATGGAAAGGAGTGCGGGTTCGAATCCTGCTCTAGGCCCAATATTTCCTTTTTTCCATCACCCCTACCGCAATGGGAATAAAACTGTTGGGGGAAAATAACCCAGTGAAAAAGGTCTATTGTAGGAATAAGTAAATAGTTCGTTTTAAGAAGCGGTGGAAGCAGCTACCATAAATCAATTCAAGAATGAGAGCTACAAGCTTTGAATAGGCTACCACAAGCCTGCGTCAAAGAAGACTATAATAATAATAATTATTATTATAAGATGGTCTCCTAACAACACTGATTATAGCCATCAGAATACTCAGCCCATTACATGTTGACCAGATGGGATGACCGAATGAGTTGAGCATCCGTCTCCCGATTTTGGTAAATCATGGGACGGTGGTTGAGTCAAACCAATGATGTAACAATTTATACTTGGTGCTTCCTAGTCAGGAACTTGGCATGATGAGGATATGGCAAGGACTGGTTGGCTCAGTGTCAAGATAATGTGACTGAGTGGGATATCATGTCATGGCACTGGTGGCCTGGTCTCCCAGTGGGGCAACACCCAGTGGGGCACTCGCCATGAGTGCACACTGTCACAAGTCAGTACTCATCCTGATATGACCTTAGATGTCGCCAGGACGTAAAACTCCAACAACCAACTAATCTCAGCTCATGTTTTATTTAGGTCACTACAGGAGAGTGTATAACCAATGCCTGGAGACAATCCGATGGTAACCAAATATTAATAATACAGCTAGCTATTTTCTCTGTTTGACAAGGACAAGTCCTTGGACCTAGTTGAAGGCACTGCCACCAGGGGAGGTGGATTTTCACAGATCTCCCCATTTAGCTGATTCATTTAGACGGAAACGGTCAGCATTAGTTAAATGTGCGTCACCAATTAACCGGTGACATTTCAAATAAAATATTTATAACCGAATAATCGCCCCTTTGTCTCGCTGTGGCTCGTCTCGTGACCGTGCTCTTGAAATAATTTGGTTGATGTATTTTGGACGGTTGGTTGGTTGGTTATTGAAGTTTTATCTCCTGGCAACATCTAAGGTCATATTAGGATGGGAACCGACTTGTGACAGTGCGCACTTATGGCGACTGTAGAGTGCTGCCATACTGGGAGACCCGGCCACCAGCACTATGACCTGATATGCCACTCAGTCACATTATCCTGACACCCAGCTAACCAGTCCTTTCCCTATCCTAATAATGCCGAGCGCCAGGCTAGGAAATGACAAGTATCAATTTTTAAGTCCTTAGTTTGACTCGACCAGGGTTCAAACCCGGGGGTTCGAATCCCACGATCTACCAAACCAGGAGACGGACGCTCAACTCATTCGGCCATCCCGTCTGCTCTCTTTGGATGGACATAAGCATTATGGGAAATGCTTCGTCAACAACCAATCAACAGCTGACAGGACAATTAAAGAAAAAGAATCTATACTGTAATAATCACAAGGCGAGATATCTTATCGATTTATCTTTTAAAGTTGTGGTCATATGATTTTACCATGTATTCCTTACATGGGGATTACATGTATCTTACCAACTCAAACATGAATGACATGAGTTATTTGAGTTTGCATTTATTCAGTAAAGATTGGTCTCACTAGCATCATTAGACTCCTATGCCATGGTCACATACACGTTACTGGACATAGTTGAACGTAGGTGAACGTAGTGGAGGCTAACGTGGGTCAAACATGGTGTAAGTACGTTAAACAGTAAACTACATTGAAATATTTTAAGGTACAGCAGGTTTTGGTATGGATACATTCCGGTATGGATAAATACATTATGGTATGGATGCCGGTACATTCAACTACATTGAACTACGTTAGCCTCCACTACGTTCACCTATGTCCACTAACGGCTATGTGTACACGCCTTTGTCTAAGTATGCTAGAGTATGCTAGAGTATGCCAGAGTATGCCAGTCTATGCTAGAGTACACTACAGTATGCTAGAGTATGTTAGCATCACAGATGCAAATTCAGCCTCAAACATAGCACTCTTTTGAACATGTCCAAAAATTTAATCGGGCATCACGGCTCACCCACATTATTACCAAGTTAACAGTACGGACAAGTATGAATGCTGATATGTTCAACTACATTCAACTATGTTCAACTACATTCAACTATGTTCAACTATGTTCAACTACATTCAACTATGTTCAACTACATTCATTTACATTCAACTACGTTCAACTACGTTCAACTACATTCAACTACTTGCAACTACGTTCAACTATGTTCAACTATGTTCAACTACATTCAACTATGTTCAACTACGTTCATATACGTTCAGCTACGTTCAACTACATTCAACTATGTTCAACTACGTTCAACTACGTTCAACTACGTTCAACTATGTTCAACTATGTTCAACTACGTTCAGCTACGTTCAACTACGTTCATATACGTTCAACTATGTTCAACTACGTTCAACTACATTCAACTACGTTAGCCTCCACTACATTCAACTACGTCCACTAATGTGTATTTGACTGGAATTAGTAGTTTTACTTTAGTTTGAAGTAACTTTTATTTGATGTGAAACTAGAGAAATTCATCTTTGGTGTGCACGTCGAAATACTGCATTATGCCTTTTTGCCAAGTTTATTGCTTTGATTTTAAAGGGTTAACTTTGGATTAACATTTGAATTGAAAACATCTGAATTAAATATTGGGCATGCATCGGTCACAGCTTGTTTATATTCTTGCCCACTTCACATGCATGTCGAAATACTGCCACTGACAGTGACATATTATATTAAATTAATTTAGTATTCCCAAAGACAATGTACAATAAGACGCGCCACACAGCGCCTTAATATAGAAATTTCTTAAATAATCATGCAGTGGTGCCATGCCATGGCAAACAAGATGCATTGCCTTTGATCAGATGTAGTACTAGTAGTACTTTTCTTTCTCAGACATAATCAATAATTTTATCTATTTATGGCACAGATTAAAGTGCTTAAAGTAGGTTTGAGGTTTACTATACTATAATATTGTTTCAATATTAATATTGGGAAATAATACACTGTAATTGTTGTACAGTGTCTTTGATGGTACAGCAGTCACGGTTGGCGAGGGAACCTGTCCCCTCATTTCAATGGTACAGCAGTCAGGCTGGGCTAGGGGACCTGTCCAATTACCTTGCTTGCTGTATTTCACGGGAAAGCACTGAGTGGTGTGTCTTCTCATACATTCTCATACATGCTCAATGTCTGCACCAGTATCTACGTTGGATATCTAGGCTCAAATCAGGGCTGGCGATTTTGGCTTATAAAATATGATGCTATCATCGCCCAATGACAGTACACATCATGTGACACTTTTATGACATGATCCATAACCACAATAGGTACTAAATAAAGCATCATCACCAAGGTTTATTTACTATATTTTAACTGTTATTTATTAGTGTCAAAATTGATTTCTGAGAAGTGACTCTACCACCCCCCCCCCCACACACACACCTCCATCCTCAATGCCCAACCAACCCTCTCCTCCTCCCGCCACCGTGTTCCCAACAGCTCCTTCCATTGATGTAGGCCTTGAAATTAGGCAGTGAACCTCAATTGAATACATTAAAGAACTTCTTTGATCAACAATGACAACTGCAGTTCTTTTCAAGCCACTCCTCAAAGTCAAAGACATTAAACCACCCACCCACCCTCAACTGTAATTTTACACTGTCGGCTGCTCCTGATTAAGTAAATTTCGTCTGCTCAATTGAAAGGAACGAACTACAGACGTTTGCTTTTCACCAACTGCCTAAATGTCGTCCGGCTGTCAACAGTGGTCAAAAGTAGATGACATTCACAATATAAGAATTGATACCACCTCTATAGTTGTGAATGTGATTATTAGCCGGGCGAAAGAGAAATGTTGTCCCACTGTCAACAATGGTCAAAAGCAGACAACATTCACGATATAAGAACTGACACCACCCCTATAGTTATGAATGTCATTATTAGCGGAGCGAAAGAGAAATGTCGTCCCACTCTCAATAATGGTCAAAAGCAGACGACATTCACGATATAAGAACTGACACCACCTCTATAGTTGTGAATGTGATTATTAGCAGAGCAAAAGAGAAATGTCATCCCGCTGTCAACAGTGCTCAAAAGCAGACGACATTCATGATATAAGAACCGACACCACCTCTATAGTTGTGCATGGGATTATTAGTGAAGCGAAAGAGAAATGTCATCCCGCTGTCAACAGTGGTGGAAAGCAGACGATATTCACGATATAAGAACGATATTAACGGAGCGAAAGAGTTAAAGCACTGCCATAACATAACGACATGTCCTCGTTGTAGCAGCAGCTCTTTACAAAAACAACCTACGTCAATAAAAACACAAGGTGAAGCGAGTGGAAAATTTAAAAAAAAGAAAAAATAACAGCACTCAATAATCGGCTGCCATAGGCAGACGTGGTAGTGTCACTTGAGCCTATACCCCCCTCGTATTTCACACTGAGTTGTATTTCAAAAGGGACGTACATTTACGGGTGTTTACCACCAATATGGACGCCCCCCTCCCCCCTGCCGCCACCCCCCCCCCCCACACACCCTCCTCCTCCTCCTATTGTTCTTACCTCTAGTTCTACTCAAACAATGCCAAGCCGGCTGGTGCTGGTGGGAGGGGGAGGGGGGTGAGAGAGGGGGTGAGGAGGGGAAGGGGATGAGAGGGGGGTGAGAGGGGGTGAGAGGGGGTGAGAGGGGGGTGAGGAGGGGAGGGGATGAGAGGGGGGTGAGAGGGATGTGTGAGGTGGGGGGGGGGGGCAGACGACACAAAGGCACTCCTATTAATGGCTCTCGCAGGTACGCCTTCCCAGGTACGGTTGGCGGAATGATAATAATAATAAAAAAGTGAGCCGGTGCTAACCCCTTGAGGGATAGGCGGGGGAAGATGATCCTCCGATATTGTCTTAACCACGCGGCGCGCATGTGTGTGTGTGTGTGTGTAGGTCTATGCGTGTGTGTGTATGGAGGGGCGGCGGGAAGGGGCGGTTGTACTAATTGTTCGGTTTACAATGATTTTTTAAATTATTTTGTTGTGAAGTGTGAGAGAGTGGAGGGGGGGGGGGTGGTAGATGAAGGGGAATGGGGGGGGGGCGTGGGAGGTGTGTGTTCTATAAAACAATGCCAATGGTGCTATGGACAGAATAAATACAGCCTCAATAAAATAAAATAAAAAAGCCTTACATTTCCTACATTTTGATTAATTAATATAATATTATGGGGCACAATTCATAAAAAAGAATCGATTTTGTGTATGAGAGTGGTGTAGTGGGTGCAGGGTGGTTATGGGTGCCGTTGTGCGGTGGTGGGGGTGGGGGTGGGGGGAGGCTGGAGGTGGAGTGGAGGGCGTGTGTTGGTGGGTGGGGGAAGGGGGAGGCGGGTGGTGGAGTGGAGGGCGTGTGTTGGTGGGTGGGGGTGGGAGTGGGGGTGGGGGAAGGGCGAGGCTGGTGGTGGAGTGGAGAGCGTGTGTGTGTGGGTGGTGGTGATGGGGTGAAACAAATACAACCGATCACCTTAGCCAAGGCACCTATCTTCTCCTATTATCGTTCGCCAAAGCCGGCGCTCTCCAAGCAGAGATCGCTCGCTTCTCTTATAGGGCGAGTGAGTTGGTGAGTGGTTGTGAGGGTGAGTGATGTGCTTGGAGACTGTGGCTTAATCACGAACCCAAAACCCAGAATCAATGGAGGAGGGGGCGACAGATGCGGGGGTTGAGTGTTGGAGGCCGGGTGAGTGACGGCGAGGGGTGAGGGGGAGGGAGGGAGGGTGGGGGTGGGGAGCGCTCCATTTAGTTGAAGAGGAGAGTGAGCGTCTGTATTGGGCGTTATGGATAAATGAAGGGAACTGCGACGTGGCGATGGATGCCATGGAGATTAGTCAATTTGACTTATATAAACAAAAAAACGATTGGACTTGTACAGTAGCACACCGATTTGCAGTTTGGGCTATTTAACTTTCCAACCAGTGGACCACAACTGGTTCATCGAACGTTGTGGTATGTATTGTCCTGTTTGTGGGAAAGTGCATATAAGATCCCTTGCTGCTTATTGGAAAGAGTAGCCTATGTGGCGGCAGCAGATTTCCACCAAAGAAATATGTCAGAATGGCAAAAATCGATGTGCTCTAGAGGCGTCATTAAATAAAACAAGCTTTACTTTGACCAGCAGCATATTGTATGTAGGGGTCGGGTAGTGTGGGGTTGGGGGTTAGGTAGTATGTAGGGGTATGGTGGTGTAGGGGTGGGTGTGAGGTAGTATGAGGGTGGGGGGGGGGTGAGTTGTTATTTGGGGTGGATGGGGTGGGGGTGGGTAGTATGTAATGATGGTGGTGTGGGTTGGGTTATGTTAGGTATATATGGGTGGGGTGGGGTGGTGGGGGTGGGGTGTGAGGTATGGTGTATGGGTGGGGCGGTGTGGGTGAGGTAGTATGTGGGGGTGGGTGGGGTGGGGGTGAGGTAGGGGGTATGTCGGGGTGGGGTGGAGTGGGGGGTGAGGTGGTATGTAGGGGTTGTGTGGTAGGGGGGTTAGTAGTAGGGGTGGGGTGGGGTGGGGTCGAGTAGGTATGTTTGGGTGGGGTGAGGTAGTATGTAAGGGTTGGGTGGGGGTGGGTTGTTGGGGTGGGGTGAGAGGTTGTATGTAAGGGTTGGGTGGTGTGGGGTGGGGGTGAGGTTATTTTTTTTGATGTAAGGGTGGGTGGTAGGGGGTGGGTGTGAGGTATGTGTAATGGTTGGGTGTGGTGGTGGTGAGGTGGTTGTAGGGGTTGGTTGGGTCGAGGTAGTATTTTGTAGGGTGGTGGGGTGAGGTTTATGTAAGGGTTGGGTGGTGTGGGGGTTGGGGTGGGGGTGAGGTAGTATGTAAGGGTTGGGTGGTGTGGGGGTGGGGGTGGGGGTGGGGGTGAGGTAGTATGTAGGGGTGGGGTGGGGGTGGAGGTGAAGTACTGTGTAGGTGGGTGTGGGGTAGCGTGTTGGTGTGGTATCTGGAGGGGGAGGGGTGTGCGCAGTGGGCTGGTGTAGTGTGTACGGGCTCGTGTTGTGTGTGTGTGTGGGGGGGGGGGGGGCGTGTTTAAGGGTGGCGTGCAGGGTGTCGAGGTGGGATGGGCTTGGGTAGATGCAATAGGGTTTGATGGGTTGCACTTGGCTGGTGATTGTGGTAAGTGGAACTATCGCGTGGAGACAAGGCGGGAGCGCCAGATATAGCGAGATAGGGGATTAGATGTGTGTCCGGAAGGCTGGGGTGCGGGTGGGTATGGTGGTGGGGGTGGGGGTGGCGGGGGTATGGTGGTGGGTGGGGGTGCGTGTGGGTATGGTGGTGGGGGTGGGGTGCGGAGTGGGTATGGTGGTTGGGGGGTGGGGGTGCGGGGTGGGATGGTGGTAGGGGTATGGTGTGGCGGGTGGGTATGGTGGTGGGTGTGGGGTTGGCGGGGTTGGGGGTGGTATGGTGGTGGGGGTATGGGTGCTGGGTGGGTATGGTGGTGGGGGTATGGGTGCGGGGTGGGTATGGTGGTGGGGGTGGGTGTGCGGGGTGGGTATGGTGGTGGGGGTGGGGGGGGGGGGGTATGGTGGTGGGGGTATGGGTGCAGGGTGGGTATGGTGGTGGGGGTATGGGTGTGGGGTGGGTATGGTGGTGGGGGGTGGGGGTGCGGTTGAGGAGAGTTTTATGGGTTGGCACTGTCAATGGTTACTTGGGTTTATGTGTGGTGTGTAATGTGTGTACGGTGTGATGTGCGTGGTGTATGGTGTGTGGTATGTGGTGTGTGATGTGTGGTGTGTAGTCTATGGTATGTCGTACCTAGTGTGTGGTACCTGGTTCATGGTGTGATGTCTAGTGTGTTATATGCATGGTGTGTGATGCGTGCCGTGTGGTGTGTGGTGTGTGGTAATGGTATGTGGTGTGTGATGTGACGTGTGTGGTCTGTGATTTGTAATGTGTGGTGTGTAGAATATGGTATGTGGAGTGGCGTGTGTAATGTGTGGTGTGTTATATGCATGGTGTGTATGTAATGTGCAGGATATGGTATGTGGAGTGTAGAGTGTAATGTGTGGTGTGTTATGCGCATGGTGTGTGGTGTGTGGTATGTAATTTGCAGGATATGGTATGGGGAGTGTAGTGTGTGATGTGTGGTATGTTATATGCATGGTATGTGGTGTGTGGTGTGTGGTATGTAATTTGCAGGATATGGTATGGGGAGTGTAGTGTGTGATGTGTGGCGTGTAAGGGTTGGATGAGAGTTGGTGGATGGTGGCGTTCGTGGTTATCAACGTTGGGTGGGTGGGGAATATAACTTTATAAGGGGCTGTGTGTAGAGGCTGAATATGCGAGTGCCAGCTGGCGGGTATCTGCTAGGGTTCAGCAGTAGGTGTGCACCAGGGTTTGGTAAGGCTCTAAGCTAAGATTCCTTATACGTGGTATGCGGTATGCGGCATGCAGCATGCAGTATGCGAATGGGAGGATTCCTTCTACGCAGTATGCGGCAAGCGTCTCCCCACCACCACCACTACCATATGTTTCCCCTCAGCACCCCTGTGTGTGACCATTCCATAATGATCAGTCGCCTCTCCTCGTCTAAAACTAATGGACACGTGCGACTGAGGTTTCTATTCGCATACCGCATACCGCATGCCACATGCCGCATGCTGCACCGATCACTACAGCGACCGATCGAGTTGCCGCATTCGCATTTGCATACCACGTGTAAGGAATGTAGCCTATTGACTTCAAGGTGTTTTGATTTTTTGCCGCATTCGCATTCGCATACTGCATGCCGCATGCCGCGTGTAAGGAATCCTAGCTTTAGTGGGGGAAGGTGTCTGGTATATCCGTAGCCGGTGTTCAGTGAAATTGGGTTGGGCGGCTGGATTGATAAGGGGAGTCTTGGTGACTTAGTGGTGGGTCCGATGGTTTGATATAGTGTGTGGGTTGCTTGGTGAGGTTGTGGTGGATAGTGTGGTTTGGTGTGTTTGGGATCGGTGGTGATGTGGTTTGGTGGTGAATGATGTCGCTAGGTGGGGTGTTGGAACAGTCTGTTTAGGCAGTGTGCTTGGGTGGTATATTTGGGTGGTAGTTTTGGAGAGTGTGCTTGGATATTATCTTTGGGTGGTGTGCCTGGGTGGTATTTTTTG
>CM059188.1:31578860-31665814 GCA_030323885.1 Branchipolynoe longqiensis
CACATGCACTACACACCCATACACTCTGTCCCTCTCACCCACCCCACCTCATACACCACACACACGCACTACACATCCATACACTCTGTCCCTCTCACCCACCCCACCTCATACACCACACACACGCACTACACATCCATACACTCTGTCCCTCTCACCCACCCCACCTCATACACCACACACACACACTACACATCCATACACTCTGTCCCTCTCACCCACACCCACCTCATACACCACACACACACTACACATCCATACACTCTGTCCCTCTCACCCACCCCCACCTCATACACCACACACACACTACACATCCAGACACTCTGTCCCTCTCACCCACACCCCACCTCATACACCACACACACACACTACACATCCATACACTCTGTCCCTCTCACCCACCCACACCTCATACACCACACACACGCACTACACATCCACACTCTCAGTCCCTCCTACACCCACCACAACCCGACTACTCACCCCATCGGGCAGTTACTTGTCCCCTCCATCCAGCATCGTGCCTACTTCATGTAAATATGTATATATATATATAACATTTTTTAAACCCATCTTCACCCATCCAATATATGCACTACCTCAAGTAAATATATATATATATAAAAAAAAAAAAAAAAAAAAAAAAAAAAAAAAAAAAAAAAAACCCACAACAACAAAAAACAACCACACACCAACAAAACCACAAAAAAACACAAAAAACCAAAACACAACAAAACACAACACAAACACCACAACAAAACAAAACCACACCAACCCCACAAAAACAAAAAATATATATATATATAACATTTCTGAAACACATCTTCACCCTTCCAACCCTTTATACCCCTGTCACACTACGACGTTTCTCTCCAACGCGTGGCGACATGTGTCCTTTTTGGCGAAACGTCGGGAAACGTCGGGAAACGTTAGAGGGACGTTATGGGAACGTCGGTACACGTCGGCACACTATCCTGATATGTGGTAGACCCTATTCGACCATTTTATCCTCTTCATCTCATTGACTACCTCACATGTATAACATCATCTTTCCAATGCATTCACTACTTCACATATATACAATGATAAGTAGTAGACCCTATTCCAACCCTCTCACCCCCTTCATTTCATTCACTAACTCACATATAATATACAACAGTAATTAGTACTAGTAAACTCTATAGACTAGTTCGCCATTCCGACTGCGCATGCGCTGAAAACGGCGCCGAGAGCCATTGGCGTCCAGCCATTGAGTTTGCCGATACGCTTAGGGCAAAACTTGGATTTTATTCAAAATTAATAGGAATACAGAACAATTTGGCAGAAACATGGATGCATGCATGCAATATAATAATATAATGAATATGTTTAAGAAACAACTCTCCACAATTAAGCATTTTGAGCTAAGAAACATACAATTTCAGTCACTTTACAGGCTGATGCCTGATGTTTACATCACCATTGATTAGTAATTCTTGTCCTAAATATTAAAATGTCAAATGTGTCAACAAAAACATGTTTCAAAGAAATATATAACCAATGTCTGATTAACCCGACCCATTTCCTAGACCAACAAATGTTATTAACCATAGGATATAAATAAAAACATGAATAAAATAAGTAAAACTGATTCTGGCTATGGCTCTAATACTAGTCTGAGTGACCAGATATGTTTAAATCTAATTCCAGATGGTATAAGGTGTGCTGATTAGATTGATGTACATACAATGCTAGATAAAAGGTTAACATCTTAATTTACTATATATATATTTTTTTAAGTTGGTATTTTATGATTCAAACAAGAGCTGAGATGAGCTGAAACTAGCACATTTCATAGCTGCACCTAGTGTCTTAGCATCAGCCATGTGCTTCGTGCGGGTTTGCTTTTCTTCCACGCATCCCACAATGCACCCTGCAGTTGGAATGGTGATCTAGTCTATTCCACCCCGTTTTTGTCCTTCATTACACCAACCCCGCCTTCTTCACCCCCCTTTTTCAACCATTACCCCCCCCTCCTCTGGCCACCCCCACCCTCTTCATCTCCCTCAAGGCCACTTCCCAGCCCCCAGCCCCGCCCCACTTCCGCCCCTTAACCCCAATATCAGCATCTCCACCCCCGCCTCCGTTCCATAGATTGCCTGCTTGTTGTAGACCAAATATCACTACCCACCCACCTCACTACCACCACCCACTTCACTCACTCAATCACTTCCACACACTTCCTTCTGAGATGCATAGTCCAATGAAAACATAATCTTGTCAAAATCAAAACAATCCCATAGATTTGATTGTATATATCTAACTTAGGTACTGGTGCAAATATTAAACATGTGTCGCCACATAGAAAGGTATACTGAAGAAATTCAAAAGATTATGTTATTGTACAAGCCTATGGTGTCAGAGTTTTTGGCATGCTTGACAACATTAATTTTGCATGTTTGCACTTCAAATATCTCAAAAGTTAGTTTGTTTGTTGTTGTTTTACATCCTAGCAACATCTAAGGTCATATCAGGACGGGTACTGACTTGTGACAGTGCGCACTCATGGCGACTTTATAGTGCTGTCCCACTGGGCAACCAGGCCGCCGGCACCATGACCTGGTATCCCACTCAGTCACATTATCCTGACACTGAGCACACCAGTCCTTGCCCTATCCTAATAATGCCGAGCGCCTGGCTAGGAAGCAACAAGTATCAATTTTAAAGTCATTGGTTTGACTCGACCGGGACTCGAACCCACGACCTCATGATCTACCAGCACGGGAGATGGACGCTCTAACTCATTCGGCCATCCCGTCTGGTCTCTCAAAAGTTAGCCATTTAAAACAAAAACGTTACTTCAAACTAAAGATATGTAAATTATAACGACCAACATAATACATTTATCTCAGAAAATGACAGACACCCTAAAACATTAGACTATGCAACTTTTAGTAGACACTATTCCATGTTATGGCCCTGTCACACTATGACGTAACGACGTCGACGTAGGGAGAACGTGAAGAACATTGAACTTCTCGGCGTAGTATGCAAATTTGGGCAGAAGTTGAACGTAGATGCAGCGTAGTGGACGAGAGCGTAACGTCGGTAAAGCATAGTGATACCGTCATTCAACGTAATGACGCTCACGGAACGTTATGAACGTTATTCCATCGCCAGAAGAACGTTACGTGACGTTAGCTATGTCATGAGACGTTGAACGTACGTTGAATGCACGTTCTCCTGATGTTATCCTGACGTTCTCCTGACGTTCCCATTACTCCCAGTGGGCATTTGCACTCGGTTTAATGGGGGTCAACGTAGTGGAACGTAGTTGAATGTAGTGAGGAGCGTTGGAATAACGTCCGTTTAACGTCATTGACGTTCGCTGAACGTGAACAGAACGTATGGTGAACGTAAACCCTTACGTTCGTCCTACGTCGAAACTTTTGAACATGTCCAAAACCTCGACGTTAATCGACGTTACACGACGTAATGTGACGTAGCTCGATGTCACTCTAACGTCATTATGACGTCATCATAACGTAATCCAACGTCCATCAACGTAATGACGAAATATCACCACGTTAGGCTCACGTTCGCTCATTACGTTGTAGTGTGACAGGGGTATCAGTAAGAGTGTGACGCCTACTATCACTTGACAACCAGGCCTAGCACTTTCACGTTGCATAGTCTGATACTTTTGAGTTTGTACCATTTTCTGAGATAGAAACACTATATTTGTTGTTGTAATCTACATTACTTGAGTTTGATTCCATATATCTACCTCAACACATCTCACTGTCCTCACCTCTCCCACCCCCACCCAACCCCACCCACGCACCAAACACCTTCACCAAAACACCCTCACAACCCCACTCCAACCCACCCACCAAACACCCTCATACTCCAACACCCGGAGACGCACCCCTCACACTCCGTCACCCAGAGACGCATACCTCACACTCCGTCACCCAGAGATGCACCCCTCACACTCCACCACCCGGAGACGCACCCCTCACACTCCACCACCCGGAGAAGCGTCCCTCACACTCCATCACCCAGAGACGCACCCCTCACACTCTGTCCATCACCCAGAAACGCACCCCTCACACTCCGTCCGTCACCCGGAGATGCACCCATCACACTCCGTCACCCAGAGACGCACCCCTCACACACCATCACCCAGAGACGCACCCCTCGCACTCCGTCCATCACCCGGAAACGCACCCCTCGCACTCCATCCGTCACCCAGAAACGCACCCCTCACACTCCGTCCGTCACCCGGAGAAGCGTCCCTCACACTCCGTCACCCAGAGACGCACCCCTCACACACCATCACCCAGAGACGCACCCCTCGCACTCCGTCCGTCACCCAGAAACGCACCCCTCACACTCCGTCCGTCACCCGGAGACGCACCCCTCACACTCCGTCACCAGGTGAGTTGTGAACTTCCGCCCACGTCCTTCACGACACTGGACACCAGTTATCTCCTGAAACCCAAACCACAATTACACCTCCCCACTCCCATGGTCTGTTGGGTTTGTAACAAGATAATGCAAACAACACAAGCTGCAGTCGCGTCTCCCAGCCGCCTGCTATGCACTATACACTAACAGTAACACTGTGAGTGTTTTTATTTGAACTCTTGTTTAAGCCCCTGTCACACTATGCCGGATTGAGCAATGGACAGAATTGTCTAGTCTGGTGGTGTTTGGGCATGATAAGTATCAATATGTATTAAAATGTGTCAAAATGTTGCAATATCGGGTCAAAGGCCGCTGGACAAACGGACATGAAACGGACATGAAATGGACATGAAACGGACATGAACGGATAGCCAACGGATGGTAAGCGGACTAAACGGACTCAAGCCAAACAAGAACCGTAGACGTCAATCTGGTGGCATCCGTCCCAAGTTTTGGGCATGTTCAAAACTTGTAACGGATCGGGCTGGATATCAATGGATATAAACGGATGTGCAACAGATATGCAATGGACACAAACCGGACTTTGCCAGAGAGCAATGGACTTTGTTCAGTTTCTTTCCGTTTCCTCAATCCAGCGAGGTGTGACGGGGGCTTTACCTTCAGTGTCGACGCGCACAGTAATATATATATATACTATATATTATATTCCCTTGCTGCTCATAAAGCTAACAGTAACACCGTATTGTAGACAAATCTTAACTGTCCCCTCTTTTAGATTTAGATTTATGAATCACCTAACCTTGCTTATATGTGTGTATAATCAGTTGATATAATGAATAAATTTCCTCCAGTGTGTGACATGAGGGGGCGCGCCCACCCGGCAATTTACCCGACAGCTGGGAGGGGGGGGGGGCACTTCACCAATGCACAAGAGGAAACATAGGATGTATATGTTACCCTTTGTTTTTATACCCGTATAATGCATTATACATCACATATATATATATCATCAAGGTTATGTGATATATATATACAGTAAAACCTCTCTAAATCGATCGACCATGGGACCGACTTTAAACGGTGCATTTAGGGAGGTAGTCAGTTTAGGTGGTTTTTTTTTATCATTACAATGGTATTGTATGGACGATCGTTTGGGACCCAAATAAAGCGATTGATATAGCGGAGTGGTCGATCTGTAGAGTTGGTCGGTTAGAGAGGCTTTACTGTATGTATGTATATATATATATATATATATATATATATATCAGAGAACAGAACTAGATATATACATGTCATCAATGTTAGGTGATTCATAAATCTAAATTTATATCTAAATCTAATATATATAATACAAATCAAAATTTAAATCTAAGTATAAATATATATATATATAATATAAATCGATCTATAATATAATATAGATTATAATATAATACTGGCTTATATTTGGGCCAGAACCGGCAGCTTGCATCCCAGGACTAGCCACACCCTCCTCAGTACAAATATACTGCCCCCAAGCTGCTCCAACAGCACAGTCCACCACTCAGTAGAACAACATTTACACACACAGGCTAGATACCATCACCTTTGTACATAATAATATTTGCTTAAGCATTGCTATTTATACTGCACATAAATCTAAATATAGAAAGAGATATATATTATGCATAGCTTGGTTTATATTATATATATATATTCAGATTTATATATAAATTAGATTTATGAATCACCTAACCTTGCTGGAATAAATGTAAATATATATAATCTCTTATTCAATTTCCAAAATGTTGAATTACCAGAAAACCGGCTATTTTGTTAAATTGGCTAGTTTTACGATATACTGTATATGTGGCACAGTATTATATATTTTAAGAATCTTAAGTGGGTTAATAATAAAGATCAAGCAGGCCCTGCTTTAGAAGTTCATTAATTTGCAACTGTTGAATATAATACAGTACTTCCTTACTTTTCATTGTTTGTTTTATATTTAGGTATATATTTAGGCTCTCTCCAGAAAAATAGAAAACCCTTAAATTCAGGCCACTTCCGGTCCCAAACTTGCCGGATCTCTGGTCCAGTACCAGTATATATATATATCAATATCAACCTTGTTGATTCCAGGGCGCGAATGACAATGGGAACACGCGTAGTTAGAGCCGGAGCCGAAGGTGGCGCCACCAGTACCAGTATATAGGATAGGAGGTGAATACATCGAGGATAATGGTTGGTAGATAATGAAATAGAACAATAATAATTCCCATCCGCACCTTTATACTCGCATAATGCTTATATCACATATAATATATACGTCAGCAAGGTAATGTGATCCATAAATCTAAATCCAGAAGAAGTGATAGTTAAGATTTGTCTAAAATAGGGTGTTACCTTTATGAGCAGGATGAGATCCCCTGCCCCCCTCCCCTTCACCACATCACCCCCCCCACCCCCCCCACCCGTCGAACTTTTGAACCAAATAGTCTTTACCGCGTAATCCGTATTGACTGGCCATTTTTTAAATTCTAGTCGTCTGTGCAGAATAAAAAAAACTTGACTCTAGCCCTCATCTCCCACGCTCCCTTAAAGTGAAGTCGATGTCAATTCAGACTTACTCAATGCGACATCATAGCATGTCCTTTAAGATTGGTTTGAGTATTATGTCCTTGCAACATCTAAGGTCATACCGACTTGTGACAGTGCACACTCAGTGCGAGTTTATAGTGCTGCTCCACTGGGAAATCCGGCCGCCGTCACCAACACCTGATATCCCACTCAGTCACATTATCCCGACACTGAGCTAACCAGTCCTTGCCCTATCATATTAATGCTGAGCACAAGGCTAGGAAGCGACAAGAAGCAATTTTATAAGTCGTTGGTTTGACTCGACCGGGAACCAAAACTCCCGATCTTCCTCATGTGAGGCTCGCGCTTTACCTATTCGGCCACTGCTACCGGTGGCCTTTAAGAAGTTTGGGAGAGAACAAATCGGATCATCTGAAGTGTTAAAGGCCACCTAACATGAATGAGATAACTTTGCTTATAAGGAGAAAGAGAAAGAGACCGGATGGTTGATTGATTGATTGATTGATTGGTGGTTGCTTTACGCCGTGTCGGCAGCATAGGCCATATTCATGGCGAGTAATGTTTGGTTTTTGTTCAAACCATCGCTTTTACATGTAAAAGCAGACAATCAATTATGTGCCAATAGACACTCATTAAATTAGAAAGCTCACAATCATATATTTGTGGTCAAGGGAAGCAAATTCCCATAGAAAAAGAAAAGTATTATTAATAATTGATAGAATCTATTTAGTAAACTATATGAGGTGGTACAGTCCAGCTGCCCTCAAAAAGGCTAAAATGTTTTCCTGTTTTACCTTAGTAAAAGGGTCATGCATACTGTCTGCAGTGTAGAACTGTTGGCGCAGGGCCAAAAAATCAACGCAACTTAGTAAAATGTGTTTGAGTGTCAGCGGGGACTGACACCCAATACATTCAGGGGGAGGTTCCCCCTTGAGCAGAAAAGCATGTGTAAGCCACGAGTGGCCAATACGGCAGCGGCTAAGGACCACTTGGTCCCGCCGACCTCCCGCATGAGTCTGTGGTGGCTTTCCCACAGATGGTTCAATTTCTTTAAGTTTATTAATGTTTTCATCCCACTCATGTTGCCATTTGGATTTTATGTGGGTGGCTATTAGTGGTTTCAGATCAGAGTGAGGGATCAGACACGGTTCAAGATCACAGTTCAGGGCCTTCTTCGCAGCCCGATCAGCTCGTTCGTTTCCTTGTATGCCAGCATGGCCAGGCACCCAGCACAGGTGGATGTCATACCCATCCGGTGTCAGTTGGTTCATTTTATAAATGACCGTTGCTAGAATAGGGTGATTCGTTTTCAGTCCAGCAACAGCCAGGAGGCAAGAGAACGAATCACTGTATATAACATAGTTAGTGTGGTTGGATACCTCGATACACTCCAACGCGAGAAGGAGTGCTCGGGCTTCTGCAGTGAAAATCGAGCTCTGATCGGGCAAACGTACACCAAATTTTTCCCGTCGGCAGACTGCCGCAGCAGCTACCCGGCTTTGGTCTTTCGAACCATCAGTGTATATGGAGAGGTGGTCTGCAAACTGGCCTTGAATCTCTGCATGCAGTCCTTGGTACTCGAGTGGATGTGTCCCAGACTTCCTCAGTTCCGTCAGTCGGAGGAAAACTATGGCTTTCTCAACGACCACGGGGGATGTTCTGGGACTTTGGCATCCTCCAACATGTCAAATCCATGCCCAAGGCCTCCAAATGAGGTTTCATTCGGAGCCTCAGTGGCCGGATGTAATTCGGCCTGGCTTCATACCTGGATTCGTCATGTTGCTCGAATAGACAATTGTGTGCAGGATTCAATGCATTAGTTTTTATCTTGACTACATATTGCATGGCCAGTTTGATTCTCCTGTTGTTAAGAGATGGTTCATTGGCTTCGACGTAAAGGCTCTGAACCGGTGAGCTGCGGAAGGCCCCAATGGCCAGGCGCAGTCCCTGGTGGTGGATCATGTCTAGCAGCCCAATATATGATTTCCTTGTGGAACCGTATACTATTCTGCCGTAATCCACTCATGACCGAACCAAGGTTCTGTACATGGAAGGCCCGGATGGGATGACCGAATTTAGTAATATTAATAGTGCTCGCTGGCTTCCTGTGTGGGAGGTTGTGTGGGTTCGAAACCCAACCGAGTCAAAATATGACTTACCACACTTATGCTTGTCACAACCTAGCCTGACTCTGTGCACCAATAGGATAAGGCACAGGCTGTTTTACTCAATATCAGGATAATGTGACTGAGTGGGATATCAGGCCATATTTCTAGTGACCTAGTCTCCTCGTAGGGCATCACTATAAAGTCACCATGAGTGTGCACTGTTACAAGTCGGTATCCGCCCTTATATGACCTTAGATGTTGCTAAGATATAAAGCCCAAACAAAGAAGTAAATATATATATATATATATATATATACTATATGTGTTATGTATGTGTTGTGCAGATAATTATGCGAGTAAATATTCTAGTTAATCACATTTCTCTGTTTACTAATGTACATATACGAAACTATGGATGGCATGACATCTCCAACCTCGTTCCATACCTCCCAGATACATTCACAAATATCAATGGAATATGACGGTCATAGTTTCAATATTTTGAACATGTCTATTATGTGCCAGTTATTTAGACTCCAATAAAGGTTGGGGTCCTTTGTTATCAATATCTTGGGTCATGGTGCCTGTAGCCCGATCTGACAGTGGGGCAGCACTATAAAGTCATCATGAATTTGTAGTCACAGGGCTGATATCTGACTGGCTAGTCTGGTATCGGGTTTTTGTATTACTCTGATTATTAGCTAAGAAAAATATATTTATTATTTCATTTTCTACTATCTAGGGTGCTTTGTGAATGCTGACGTAATTTAATAAGGGTGTTAAGTGTAATATGGGCCTGGAATCCCTCGGGTCTCCTGGAGACGCCTCTTTGTCCTGGGTCAGAGGTAGTGTCGTACAGGGCTCTTCAGAACTTGAGCATGCACATGGTGCGTGTGGATGTGTGAATGTGTGTGTGTATGTGTGTGCGGACAGGTGGGGACTGGTTGTGGTGGAGAGAGGAACATTGGTGACTGATTTAGTGACACGGATGTGGGACGGGACGGGTGGGGAAGAGCAGGGTGGGGAGAGGCATGGTGGGGTGAGGTGAGGCGCGATGGGGTGGGCCGGCAAGAGGCGTGGCGGGGCAGGGTAGGAAGTGGCGGAGCCGGTGGGGATGGGCGGGGCGGGGGGTTGTGAAAGGAGGAGGAGAGATGGGGAAGGTGTTGAGGGGTGGGGAGACACAGGGAGGTCGGGGGAGGCGGGGATAGGCGCGGAGCGGCGGGGAGGGGCGCCGAGATGTGGGGAGAGGCGGGGAGAGGCGAGGAGAGGCGGCGAGAGGCGGCGAGAGGTGGCGAGAGGCGGCGAGAGGCGGCAAGAGGTGGCGAGAGGCGGCGAGAGGCGGCAAGAGGCGGCGAGAGGCGGCGAGAGGCGGCGAGATGTGGGGAGAGGCGGAGAGAGGCGAGGAGAGGCGGGGAGAGGCGACGAGAGGTGGCGAGAGGCGGCGAGAGCCGGCGAGAGGCAGGGAGAGGCGGCGAGAGGCGGCGAGAGGCGGCGAGTTGCGGCGAGAGGCGGCGAGAGGCGGCGAGAGGCGGCGAGAGGCGGCGAGAGGCGGCGAGAGCGGCGAGAGGCCAGAGCGAGAGGCGGCGAGAGGCGGCTAGAGGCGGCGAGAGGCGGCGAGAGGCGGCGAGAGGCGGCGAGAGGCGGCGAGAGGCGGCGAGAGGTGGCGAGAGGCGGCGAGAGGTGGCGAGAGGCGGCGAGAGGCGGCGAGAGGCGGCGAGAGGCGGCGAGAGTCTGGTACGAGCCGGGTTGGTCTAGGTGAAGTGAGGTGAGGCGGGGTGTGGTGAGGGAGAACGTGGCGGGAGAGGGGTGGGTGGAGGAGGGGGGGGGTGGTTGCGGGGAGGGACGGGGAAGACGGAGCGGGTACTGGAGGCGTAGACATGTTCTCGGCGACCTAATGGCGACTCGGTCAAATCAAACCCGCCCCCTTAATCCCAGTTTTATCAAATTTCTCCCTACCAATCTCCAATTTTCTCACCGACTAATACACATCCCCCCCAAAACAAAGCCTACTGGTAATCAAGCGACGCCAAACCAAAAAAAAAATGTTTAATCAAATTTAAATCCTCCGACAGTAATTTATTGTTATTGTTATATATGTGAGTGTTTGATCCAGCTATCTAACTCTATTTAAAGAGAACATAAATCCGAAAATTGGACCCCTTAACCCAGCGTCCGCCAATGAATATTCTGGCGGGAAACATTCGATCGTGGCTTTTGTGAGGCTTGGTTGGTTGTTGACGTTTTACGTCCTGGCAACATCTAAGGTCATATCAGGACGAGCGCCGACTTGTGACAGTGCGTACTCATGGCGACTTTATAGTGCTGCCCCACTGGGGCACCAGGCCACCGGTGCCACGACCTGATATGCCACTTAGTCACATTATCCTGACACTGAACCAACCAGTCCTTGCCCTATCCTAATAATACCGAGCGCCCGGCTAGGAAGTAACAGTGCACACTCATAGCGACTTCATAGTGCTGCCCCACTAGGAGACAATGCCACCAGCACTATGACTGGATATCCCACTCAGTCAGTCACAGTATCCTCACACTGAGCCATCCAGCCCTTGCCCTATCCTAATAATGCCGAACGCCTGACTAGGAAGCGACAAGTACCCATTTTCAAGTCATTAGTTTCACTCAACCAGTGTTCGAACCTAATAATAATAAGCGCCTGGCTAGGATGTGACAAGTATACATTTTTAAAAGTCATCGGTTTGACTCGACCAGGGAATCCCACGATCTACCAAAATGGGAGATGGACGCTCGACTTTCAACTCATTCGGCCACCCCGTCTGGTCTGCGTTAGTGAGGCGATCTCCACGAGTCTTCCACGACCGCCACCACCACCACCACCGCAGCAGACGACATTCTTTTACCGCCGCCGTCCACCCAACACGCGGATGCCTATCTCTGCACCCTTCGCGCCTTCACAATTGAGCGATCGGACTCGAGCAGACGACATCCAGCGACGCAGACGACATCGCCACTTCAAAGGGGAGGCGCCATGGCTCATTGGCCTGAATAGGGTCTGGCCTTAAGTCTGGTCAATGGGCGATAAGGTATTCAGGTGTTTTCACCACCTAGAGTCTGTTTTACCCAAATTTGCACGTCGATTAGATTAAATAAATAAGTACATAAGTCACGTCTAGTTGTTTAAAAAAAAAACAGATTTGTATTCTCTTTGAAATAACATTCCTTTTTGTGTTTGCATAACTGAATTCTAAAGCAAATCGTCTCACATAAATCGCCCTGCTCAGGCTTGGTTCAGGTTTATTTATGTGAGCGCATATACTTGTCTGGACTGTTCTTCTGGTCGTCGTGTCGGTATGATCGCTGTCCAGTCGACACCACCAAAAAGCAACCAACCAAAACCAAAACCACCTTGAGGCTGAGGCTGAGAGGGCCGTCTGTTTTTGTCCCGTATTTATTCTCCCGGCCCGGGCAGCCTTTTGTCAACCTGGGGCAGTAATTAAATTACCCGCCATCGGTGCGGTTATTGACGGCGCAAGGGGGCCTCCCTTCGGCCGGGACGCGGGGAGCCCTTTAAAAAGGGCCCCCCACCACATTGATTATAGCCTCTTAATTGGCGGTGAAGCGAGACGGGAATTGAGTTAGGGAGGCAAAAGGGCGGTGGTCGCACCTCGCCCGGGCGATGGTGCGCGCAGATAGCCCGGGCCCGGGGCCGGTGGTCCCGGCCAGATTGGCCGCATTGTCTGCTGGGTCGGTCACGGGGCGAGGCGCGCCGAGCGCCGGGTGCCCTGCGCGGGGCGTCGGGCGGAGACACGGGGCGTCGGACTCGGGGCGCGGGAGTGGGGGGGGGGGGGCGCGGGGCGCGGGGCGCGGGGGGGGATGGGAGAGGGGGCAGAGTGCGGGCGGCTGAGGACGGGCGCGGGGCGCG
Source organism: Branchipolynoe longqiensis (assembly GCA_030323885.1). Classification (NCBI taxonomy): domain Eukaryota; kingdom Metazoa; phylum Annelida; class Polychaeta; order Phyllodocida; family Polynoidae; genus Branchipolynoe; species Branchipolynoe longqiensis. The sequence continues at coordinate 31,591,860 of CM059188.1, forward strand.
GGGCGCGGGGCGGGGGGGCGGGGGGGGCGCGGGCGCGCGGGGCGCGGGGGCGCGGGGCGGCGGGGGCGCGGGGCGCGGGGGGGGGCGCGGGGCGCGGGGCGCGGGGCGCGGGGAACAGGGCGGAAGAGGTGGGGGGGGGCGGGGACACAGCGCGCTGGGCGGGGGGATGGGACAGGGAGACACGGGGTGCGAGGCGGGGACATGTATGCCGGGCGGAAACACGCTGCCACGGGGACAAGGGGACACAGGGCCCGGTAGAAGGCGGCGAGGGGCCGGAGTAAAGGGGTCGATACCAGCGTCAGTTTCCTTCCCACTTAAAGCTGCATAGTCCGGTGAAAAGATCAAATTTTCAAAACAAAAACAATTACCTCAATTTAATTCTACATGTCTAGCTTAGATACTGGTGCACTTATTAAACATTTGTCGGCATGTAGTAGAGAACACTGAGGCAATTTAATAGAACCTGTTACTGCAGAAGCTTATGGTGTCGGAGTTTTGGCAAGCCTGCCAAAATTAAGTTTGCCTGTTTGCACTTCAAATATCTCCGAAGTTAGCCATTTATAATCAAAGTTACTTCAAACCAAAGTAAGGTAGATTATAATGATCAACCTAATGTGTTTATTTCAGAAAATGACAGAAACTCAAAACCATCGGACTATGCAACTTTAAACAAAAGCTTTAAAATCCTGGGGCTGTTTGTGTGTGTGTGTGTGTGTGTGGTTGTTTTGTTATTTTTGTTTGGGTTTTTGGGGGGGTGGGGTGGAGGGGTTACATTCATTGGCTAAGCTTGTGAATTGCAGTCGCATACAATTGGTCTTCCTCATTCCACTGCTCGTTACCCTATCCTAGTAATGCTGGTCGCCAGGCATTACTAGGATACATGACCTACCACACAGAAAGCAAGTATGCTCAACTTACTCAACCATCTCGCCTGGTATAATTTATGGAGTAGGTTGCCATAGGGTTAAGAAACGCAACATTTCTTGATTTAAAAAAAAATGTCTTCAAGACCCACCTGCTTTTTAAAAGGCATTTTCTCTGATAAATTAAAATTATCTATCCTTCAACTTTTTTTGTTAACCATGATGTAAATACGTCATGTCATGGGTTTATTGTGTGGCATCTTAGATTGTCCCCTCCAGCTAATGAGAGTGCTCTCTTAAACTGACATTATTCCCCGGTAAATATTCCCCGACGGGGCTTACATATTTGACATCCGGGTACAGCGCGTGACTGAGGGTACATGCACAAGCCACTTCCGGTGACGTCAGAGTGAGACTGAATCAACCAATGTGATGCTGAGTCACGTGTATTTTAAGCCATTTCTGTCTTAAAGTTGCAGTATTTTGAGCCATTTCTGTCTTAAAGTTGCATAGTCTGATGGTTTAGAGTTTCTGTCATTTTCTGAGATAAATGTATTATGTTGATCGTAATAATCTACCTTAGTTTACTTCGAAGTAACTGTCAAATGTGTATATGTAAAATATATAATATATAATATATAATATACAATATATAATATATACTATATAATATATAATATATAATATATAATATACAAATATATAATATATAATATATAATATATAATATATAATATATAATATATAATATATAATGTATAATGTATAATGTATAATATATAATATATACTATATATGTGTACATATCTAATATATAATATATATGTGTACATAATATATAATATATATGTGTCCTTTTATTATTATTAATATTTGAAAGCCTTATATTAGTTATATGGGCCGAATACCCAAGTAGCCCCCCGAAGGAGAAAGTTTCATAGTTTTAGCGGAGCTTTTGAGCTTGTATTATATGTGAGATATAGCACATTATACGAGTATAAATGCACAGGTAACATGTACACCCTATATTTCCTCTGTGGAGTGCTCCTCCCCCCTCCTAGCTGGGGATTAATTGCTGGGCGGGCGCGCCCTCACGTCACACACTGGAGGAAATCATGAGGTAGAAATGGCAACATTATATATATATATATATATATATATATATATACATTATTTGACTTAGGATATCATTTCCAACTACACATCTGAATATCACTCAACATCCACAAGTATTCCACCGGTTTGATTTTCTCGAGATCTGCTCTGCGTTTGTGAGTGTGCATGTGTGTTAGTGTGTGTGTATTTATATATTGGAGTCAGTCGCTCGGTGAGTAGTGTGCACAACGCCCCCTATAGTGACCAGTCACCACCCGGACGTAGTCCCTCAGGGACCCTACCACAACACGCGCACACAATACCGCCCCAGGCCTTTGTCTCTGCCACCACTAACCCCCGCCGCCTCCACTGGGCCTCGCCTCGCCTCCCCATGCTGCCCTAAAGGGGCTTGATTAGGTCCTATTTCAGGACCAGCAGCGCCGTGTTGTTTCAAAGCAGAGAGGCTACCATTGTTTTGGTGGGCTTTTATTTATTTATTTTATTTTATTGTATTTTTATTTTGTTTTATTCATATTTTGCTTCCCTCTGTTTATTGTTATTTCAATTGTTATTGTATTTTATTGTTGTTTTTATTTTATTTGAGTTACTTTTGCTATATTTTTTTTCCGTTTTTATTTCATCTTCATTTCATCTTTATTTTAATTCAATTTTATTTTATTTTGAATAATTTTAATTTCTTCAATTTATTCTTATTTTATTTTTAATTTATTTTATTTTATTTTATTTTTGTATTTCCATTTTGTTTAGCAATAAGTATGCATAATCTCATGTTTTGTTTTCATTTGTTCTTCTTGTTCTTGTAAATACAGTTTATTCATTAAATAAAGACTTTTGTCAGCGCCGTGGCATTGATCTTCCAGCCATCTGACAATGCAACTATTTACAATATATGTATATGTAGTCTGATATTGTCATCAGCATCTAGCTCAAGTCGGCTGAAGTATCAATATTAATCATCCCAAGTCTTGCATATGGCATAGCCTGACAATTCACATATGTGCTTATTATTATATTTTGTATTATACATACATGCATATTGATTACCTCATTAGGTTATGGAGTGGTTGGGTGTATGGATTCCCTTTGCAGGTTTGTATGTCTGTAGTGTTAATTGCCTAATTCAGTAATTGTCTTGTTGTATTAAGATGCAGTGTTAGTAGAATGGTTTGTTTATGCCGTTAGATGAAGTGTAGTGAGGTGCATGGTTGTGTTTAAAAGCTGTAGGGGGGGGGTGACTACAGGAAGTAGTTTGGGTAAGTATTTGTTTATTTGTTGTTTTACGTCCTAGCAGCATCAAAGGTCATATCAGGACGGGTATTGACTTGTGACAGTGCGCACTCATGGCGACTTTATAGTGCTGCCCCACTGGGAGACCAGGCCGCCAGCACCATGACCTGATATCCCACTCAGTCACATTATCCTGACACTGAGCCAAACAGTCCTTGCCCTATCCTAATAATGCAGAGCGCCTGGCTAGGAAGTGACAAGTGCCAATTTTCAAGTCATTTCTTTGACTCGACCAGGGTTCGAACCCACGATCCCATGGTCTACCAACACGGGAGACGGACGCTCTAACTCATTCAGCCATCCCGTCTGGTTTTGGGTAAGTAAGTTGTTGGTAATGATGGGGATGAACTATGTTTGAAGGATTGTAAGTTTCAGTCTAGTATTAGTCTAGTAGCGTTAGGTGTTTATGCTTATGGCAATACCTCCAGACTGATAAGTGATATGAAGGCTAGTAAGGGAATTGTCTGATGTTGTTGGGAACATTATTTGAATGGTGAATAACTTGTTGTGTTGGCTGTGGGTAAAGATGTGTGGACGGAACGTGGTTGTTACTGATAGCCCTGTGGGTATATATCTATTTTATATGTGTGGAGGGAGCCGGAGGCTGGGAAATTCCTCCAAACTATACCTTCAGTCTGCAGATTCTGTGAGGGTAACATTGTTATTACTTTGTTGTAATTGCCAACTCCAGTCTCCTACTACTTTCCACTGTGGCCGAATGATGTCTGCTTGTCTCAGTTTCTGGTTTATTCTCCCACAACGACCACATTCTGCATGTAGACGGATGAAAACAACGCTGTCAAGTTTTGAGCAAGGACGAGCTTCATCAATGGCGTCGACTGTAACCACCTGGGCCCGTATGCAGGAGTCAGTTTTAGCAGCGTTTGGTGTTACAGCCTGTTACCCTAAAGCTATCACCGACGTCGGGAACTCTGTCAAGTGGTATGCAGGAGCACATAACACTGACATTATAGCTAAACGTGAAGTTATTTATAGATTTGGAAAATCCCTCTGCGTCTGTAGCCATATATTAGGCTCAAATCTATTAAATGCTATCATATTTAACAGAATTACATACGCAATAAGCGAAATTTCATGAAATTAACCCTAAATTCGAAGCAATATTAATGCTGCCACCACGTCGGCGGCGATATTAATATTTTCGAATCGACGAATGTAATCTAAACAAATCGCCGCTGCCGCCGCCGCATCGACATCACTTTCCATACTGGCGGCGGCGGCACCGGTTGCTTGCATTCGTCGGTTCGACAATATTAATATCACCGCCTTTGCGCGGCAGCGTTAATCTTGCTTCGATTTTAGGGTTAATTTAATCAAATTTCACTATTTGACTATGTAACTTTGTTAAATATGACACCATTGAATAGATTTGATACCTAACACCGCTGTAAACTAGCAATATTTCTGGTTTACCTTAACCTAGTTTAAGCTTCTGGTGTTAGGCCTATCACTGACTCGTGCATGCCATTTTTCCCCGCTAAATGGGAATACCGGCCAAAAACCGTTTCGCCTCGCTATCACCGACTCCTGCATACAGCCCCAGGTAACATCAGATGATGTAGAAATGGCAATATAAATGTATCGCCATGCATATGAGTCGACTAATATTTGTTTGCCAGAAGCTTTAGGTCCTAGTACCATCTGCCCTCTTCCACCCAGGGCTCCCCCTCCCCCTCCCCCGCCCCCAACCCCGAACCTTCGAACCAAATAGTCTTTACCACGCATTCCGCATTGGCTGGCCTTTTTTTGTTCTAGTCGTCCGTGCATGCAAAAATAAATTATCCCTCAACTCCCATGCTGCCTTAAAGCGAAGTCGATGTCAATTCAGACTTACTCAATGTGTCATCAAAGCATGGCCATTAAGATTGGTTGGTTGCTAGAGTTTTACGTCCTTGCAACATCTAAGGTCATATGAGGATGGGTACCGACTTGTAACAGTGCACGCTCATGGTGACTTTATAGTGCTGCCCCACTGGGAGACCAGGCCACCTGCACCATGACCTGATATCCCACCCAGTCACATTATCCTGACACTGAGCCAACCAGTCCTTGCCCTATCATAATAATGCTGGATGCCTGGCTAGGAAGCGACAAGTGTCAATTTTTAAGTCATTGGTTTGACTCGACCAGGGTTCGAACCCACGATCCCATGATCTACCAACACGGGATGCGGATGCTAAAATCATTCAGCCGCCCCGTCTAGTCATGCACCAAAGAAGTTGCTTGGATGTAAACACCAACGACCAAATAGATGGAGTATTCATAGTCTAGCAGCCTGGATAGGTCAGTGTTTAATTAGAAGCATAATATACCTAGTTAGCTGTTGAAATAAGGCTAACACTGTAACAGAGCTGTTATTGACACTGGATGTTGAGGGTGTGTGTATGTGTTTGGTTGTCTGTGTGGGTGTGGGCGTGGGCGTGGGCGTGGGCGTGGGCGTGGGCGTGGGCGTGGGCGTGGGCGTGGGCGTGGGTGTGTGGGTGTGGGTTTGGGTGTGGGTGTGGGTGTGGGTGTGGATGTTGGTGTGGGTGTGGGTGTGGGTGTGGGTGTGAGTGTGGGTGTGGGTGGGTGTGGGGTGTGGTTGTGGGTGTGGGTGAGGAGGTGGGTGTGGGTAGGTGTGGGTGTGGTTGGGTGTGGTGGTGGATGTGGGTGTGAGAGTGGGTGGGTGTGGGTGCGTGTGGGTGTGGGTGTGGGTGGATGTGATGTGGGGTGGTGTGGGTGTGGGTGTGGGTGTGGGTGTGGGTGTGGGTGTGGGTGTGGGTATGACAGCGCATGTATGCAGGAACAAACTGACCAGTAATCGGCAATGTCAATCCAAACAGCCGAATGCGCATGTGCATGAGCATGAGCATGCACGGTGTGAAGAATGTGAGGATTTAAATCAAGTTCCACTGCTATGCCACCACAGTTATATATATGTATATATATGTATATATATGTATATATATGTATACATATGTACATATATGAATATATATATATGTATATCTGGGGAAGCCTTATATATATATATATATTTATGTACTATATCATTTATTATGTGGATATAAATAACGGCAGCCCCTTAAATATTTCCCACTAACCATCTTCTTCCATGTTATTTGCTGCGGAGCGGGGCATTCTCTACTCCCCCCGCCTCCTATACCATGAGCCAACTGTAACTCTGCTCACTTTCAAACTATATATAAGGCTTCCCCACACCATATACCCACGGGTTCGAACCCTGGTCGAGTCAAACCAATGACTTGAAAATTTATACTTGTCGCTTCCTAACCAGGCGCTCAGAATTATTAGGATAAGGCAGGGACTGATTGGCTCAGTGTCAGGATAAAGTGACTGAGTGGGATATCATGTTGTTCATGGCCTTGTCTTCCAGTTGGGCAGCACTATGAAGTCACCATCAGTGTGCACTGTCACAAGACGGTACCTGTCCTGATATGACCTTAGATATTGCCTGGACATAAAACTCCAACAACCAACCAACCAACCATATTCATAGTGTGTACTATATATAGCACTGCATTCAGAATTCTGTAGATGATTTGGAGCTCAGTTTATTATTATATTAATGCACTTCATACAACGCGACCACAATGGCTTTTGGTCACAGTTGTATGGTGATATAATGAACCTGTTATTGTTGCAGGTTGAGGCTGGGGCCTCAAGCTTCGTCTCCAAGCACGGAGGGAAGGATGTGTGTATATATATATGTTCAGTCTACTCTGTCAATAACAAATCTCTGTCAATAACGGCAAAAAGTGATGGTTCCGTCATGGCACCCCTTTAATTTAATAGCATTGCCTCTGTGTCTAATGGACAACTGTCTTATGCGGACAACGAGCCGTTTTTTTGCATATTTGATCAATATTCTCTGTCAATAACGACATGTCATATAGTTTTTTTAACATTTCTAGGTTATTCACAGTGAATGGTGCATCAAATGGTGATTTAGTGCATGCCATACCTGTGATGTTGTTGAAATATATCTATTTTTTAAAATAAATACCTCTTAATAGTCTTATTCTATTGAAATGTGTCTTTGTTCCATTTTATTTAAATACATTATGTATACAAAACCTAATGTACGGACCGTCGTAGTCAGTCAAGTATAAAAGAAAAACATCAGTTTCAACCCATTCTGTCAGTCAGTCTCTGCCTATAACGAATCTCTCTCTATAATGGCATCTTGCTCCAGTCCCATGGGTGTCCGTTATAGACAGAGTAAAACCTCTCTAAATCGACCGACCTTGGGACTGAGTTTAACTGGTCCATTTAGGGAGGTGGTCAGTTTAGGGAGATAGAATATTGTTACAATGGTATTGTTGGGACCCAAATAAAGCGATCCATATAGGGGAGTGGTCGATCTGTGGAGGTGGTCGGTTAGAGAGGTTTTACTGTATATACAATTGTATATATATAGAGTAAAACCTCTCTAGATCGAGCGATCATGAGACCGACTTAAAATGGTCCATTTATGGAGGTGGTCGGATGTGGCAGTTTTTTGTATCGTTACAATGGTATTGTACGGGCGATCGTTTGGGACCCAAATAAAGCGATCGATATAGGGGAGTGGTTAATCTCTGGAGGTGGTCGTTTAGAGAGGTTGTACTGTATATATACAGTACAACCTCTCTAAATCCATCGACCATGGGGCCGACTTTAATTGGTCCATTTAGGGAGGTGGTTGGTTTAGAGAGTTAGAATATCCTTACAATGGTATGGTTGGGACCCAAATATAGCGATCAATATAGGGAAGTGGTCAACCTGTGAAAGGGTCGGTATAGGGAGGTTTTACTGTATATAGGGAGTCCACTAACCTTATTATTTCCAGGCATTGCATACCGATCGGTATAGGGAAGTGGTCAACCTGTGGAAGGGTCGGTATAGGGAGGTTTTACTGTATATAGGGAGTCCACTAACCTTATTATTTCCAGGCATTGCATAGCGATCGATATAGGGGAATGGTCAATCTGTGGAAGGGTCGGTGTAGGGAGGTTCTACTGTATATAGTGAGTCCACTAACCTTATTATTTCCAGGCATTGCATAGCGATCGATATAGGGGAATGGTCAATCTGTGGAAGGGTCGGTGTAGGGAGGTTCTACTGTATATAGTGAGTCCACTAACCTTATTATTTCCAGGCATTGCACTTCACTAAACTCACGTAAATAACTCCAATCTCGGAGATTAGAATCTGTTGGCTTTAGGCATAGTCCATGGGATAACCGTGTCCATCCTCGGTAGATTCTACACCGCGTACTACAGACGGGGTGTGGTAGGGGTTGGGTGTTCGGTATATTTGTGGGGTATGGGAGAGGCGGGAGGGGGAGGGGACGAGAGGCGTGGAGGACGGTGGTGTTGTAGGTAGGTAGGGTGGTGGTGGTGGGGGGAGGGGGAGATTCCATTCATAACATAACCGACTGGGCGCACAGTATCAGGATAATGTGACTGCGTGGGACATCAGGTCATGGTGCCGGCGGCTTGATTTCCCAGTGAGGCAGCACTATAAAGTCGCCATGATTGCGCGCTGTCACAAGTCGGTGCACGTCCTGGTATGGCATAGGGTCTTACTGGGGCGTAAAACTACACCAACCACCCAGCCTCCCACACTCTCAGAGGACTGTGGTTGGGCTCCTTAGGCTGCCTTTTTCCTTCCTCCCCCACTCCCCCCCTAACCCCCCCCCCCCCCAATTCCTCTGATCACTACCCATCAGAAGCCAACTTCTGACCACATGGGACTGCTTTCAGTGGTGCCCATTCAGTGCTGCAGATTTTCAGCCTTCAGCGCACCAATGCGACTGAAAACTCCCCAAAAACAACAACAAACAACATAGCATAACCTTTTCACTCTCCTTGCGTGAAAAGTCCGCTGCATTTTCTGCCTGCTGGAAACTCAATATATCTTCAATAGTCTCTATCGGATTCTCATAGCACACCAATATGGGCTGTTGAAAACAAATGAACAATGCATTACAAAACGCATCAAGAACTAGAACAAGTTACCGTGTTATTTCAATTGCCAGTTAAATGCCTGAATTAAAGCTGTATAGTCCGATGAAAACATCAAATTTTCAAAACCAAAATAATTATCTGGATTTTGTTCTACATATCTAAGTTAGATACTGAAGCACTTATTAAACATTTGTTGCCACATAGAACCGAATACTTATGTCAATTTAATAGAACTTATTACCATAGAACCCCAATGATTTCAGAGTTTTGGCATGTTAGGCGAAATTAATTTTGCATCTTTGCACTTCAAATATCTCAAAAGTTAATCTTTTAAAATAAAAGTTATTTCAAACTAAAGTAAGGTGGATTATAACGATCAACCTAATATAGTTATGCCAGAAAATGACAGAAACTCAAAACCATCAGACTATGCAACTTTAAGTCAGAACTGATGAAACAATACAGTTTTTTTCCTTGAAGATTTATACTGCCTATCATGGATACGTCTGAATAGACTTGTTTTCACCCATAGACAGTTGGTTTATAGAAAGCCCCAGCCTAAACTTTTACTGGCCCAAGGAATTTTTAACCTTCCACACCACATAGACATGCTGTGAAAGCAACTGGCCTCAGTAAGTTATACACAGCGGTGGAAATCCAAATTGGCAGAGGTGATAATATAGGTTAGGCGTAAATGTGTTGCCACTGTTCCTCTCCCCTCGACACACATGGCCCAATACACCACACGCAATACCCTCCACACGTACTCACATACACACACGCACACACACTTCACTAGGCAGGCAGGTGCGCTGCAGGCCTCCCATAGGATTAGCCCTGGTTGCCCCAATCCCCCGCCTCAAATTTACCCAACATTAAAACCCTAACTGCCGCCCCCCCCCCTCCGCCTCACCACCGCCTTTGTAGGCGGCCATTTTGACCTAATAGGATCATTCTGGCCGTGATTGTGGCGGCCGGCGGGGTCTCAGTACTGTTGGTCCGCCGGGGGCTGGAGGGCGGGGCCGGGTAATGGGGGGGGGGGAGGCGGGCCGGGGAAGGCGGGGAACCCGGGGAGGAGGGGATGGGGGAGGGCGAGGGCCGGGAAGGAAGGGACAGGGAGAAAGGGGCGGGGAGGAGGGGACTGGGACAAGGGGACGGGGAGGAGGGGACGGGGAGGAGGGACGGGGGAGGAGGGACGGGAAGAGAGGGGACGGGAAGGACGGACGGAAGGAGGACGGAAGCAGGACGGGGAGGAGGGACGGGGAAGGGTGAGAGGCGGGGTGAGGTGGAGGGTAGTGAATGTGGTGTGGGGGTGGGGAACAGTGCAGAAAAGGTAATGAGGGTGATGCGGTGCCGCGGATGAAGTTGGGCGTGAGGGGTAAGAGGGTGTGTTGGAGGGTGTGGTGGGGTGGATTGTTGTGGGGAGGGGTAAAGGGATGTCGGGTGGGTGGGGGTGACGGTGGGGACGGGGAGGAATGAGAGAGTGCAAATGCATGTGAGGTATGGGGCAGAGGGGGTGAGGATGGGGGTGGGGGTGGATGCGGGGAGGGGTGAGGGGGTGGGACTGGGGTGCGGGGAGGGGATGTGGCGTAGGGGTGGGTAGGGAGCGGGTAGTGGTGAAAGGGTGTCGGGCGGGGGTTGGGGTTGGGGGTTGTGGGGTTGGGTTGGGGGTTGGGTTGGGGTTGGGGTTGGGGTTGGGGTTTGGTGTTGGGGATTGGGGGTTGGGGGTTGGGGTTGGGGGTTGGGGGTTGGGGGGTTGGGGATTGGGGGGTTCTTTTAAGCCAGACCTGCCCGAGGGTAGCGTGACGGGCACCCCCCCCCCCCACACCCACTCTCCCACCCCTCTCCTACCCCATAGCATTCACCCACTACCCCACCCCACACACACCATCCTTCATTCCTACCCCTAACCAAAGAGCACTGATTCTCACACCTACCCTAACCCCAACTATTCTATGGCAAACCTACTCCAACGTTGAAGCTGCATAGTCCGATGAAGCATCACATTTTCAAAACCAAAAAGAAAGAATGTAAATTTGATTCTACATATATCTATCTAACTTGGATACTGATGCACTTATTAAGCATTTGATACAACAGAGAAGGGAATAATGGGTCAATGAAATAGAACATGTTACTGCAGAATCATATCATGTCAGAGTTTTGGCATGCATTCCAACATTGATCGTGCATGTTTTGCACTTCAAATATCTCAAAAGTTGGCCATTTAAAACGAAAGTGACTTCAAAGTAAGGTAGATTACAACAATTAGTTGAATATCTTTATCTCAGAAAATTTGCAGAAACTCAAAACCATCAGAGTATGCGACTTTAATCCCGCCTAGTCTCCCACCACCAGCACTGCCACAACTTCCCTTCACCATTCCTACCCCAATCCTTACCTTATGCCCCTGTCACACTACGACGCTTCTCCCGGCGATCCGTCAGCGTTGGAAATAAAATCTTGCGCATCGAGAAACGTCAAACTTTTCGGCGGTTTGGTGGAAAAGATCGGCGTCAGCGCGGCGCGTTGTGTGCGCGCCGCCAACGTGTGTCGACGCGCTGGGAAAAAAGAAAAAAAAGTTTGGCGCGACGTCTTCATTTAACCTTAAATGTTGCTAGGGCGTAAAACAAAAACGGCCCAGTTTGCGCAACGCGTGAGCAACGACCCTCCCGCGCGCGCGCCGTCTTCGTACCGTTCCCATAACGTTATGCCGGCGCGTCCAACGCAGCGCGACGCGCGCCTAACGTCCTTACCCATATATTTGCGCGCGCTGGCGGTCGTTGGAGAGTTTTGGACATGTTCAAAACCTTGGGCGACCGGCAACGCGCGCCGACTTCCGCCGGCGACTCGCCGGCGACAAAGAAGTGTACCGACGTGTACCGACGCGCCCATAACGCGCCACCAGCGCTTCTCGATATTTCACCAAATATCGCCCAAAAAGACCACACGTTGACGGGTCGCCGGCGAGAAGCGTCGTAGTGTGACAGGGGCATTATCCCACTACTTTTGTTCCGAGTTTCGCTGGTCCATCAGCAAAGACTGAAACTGCAAGCCAGCGTGCTGAGTCACAGCTTCAGCTTAAAGTTGCATAGTCCGATGCTTTTGAGTTTTTGCTATTTTCTCAGATAAATATATTATACTAATCGTTATAATCTACTTTACTTTAGTTTTAAGTAACTTTAATTTTAAATGGCTAAGTTTGGAGATATTTGACGTCAAAACGTGCCAAAATAATTTTGGCAAGCATGCCAAAACTCTGACACCATAGACTTTGGTGGTAATGGTTTCTATTAATTGACTTATTATGCCATTCTATGCAGTAACAAATGCTTAATAAGTGCACCAGTGTCTAAGTTGAATATGTACAACCAAATCTAGATCAGTGTTTTGGTTTTGAAAATTTGATGTTGTCATCGGACTATGCAACTTCAAACATCATAAGTTGGAGGTGGAGGCGGGGAGGGGATACAAATACACAGAATGATATATTATCTAATGGAAAATATTTGCTAGATCAATTTCCTTTCCACTGCAATCTACATTAGATAAAAGTGATCATCAGGACAGGTGCACAGTGAGTCTAAAGAGTTAGGCCTATTGTGAAGGTCAGGTTAAGAGGGGGGTCGATCCTCCGCCTTCAAGTGTGTAAGCTGAAGCTGCGACCTGGTGCGTCGGGTCACAGCTTCAGTCTTTCCTCGGGGACTAGCGAAACTGGGAACACACATATTGCACTCTGCCTACAATATATATATTATTTACCTAGAGGTTATGACAGCGCATACAATGACAGAATCACGTGATCTGATCAATGTTAGTGGTGTGGGGGATGGGCGTGTTTCAGTAAACAGTATACTCTGTCTAGAGTGGAACCTACACCTGATGGCACTAATGCACAAATGCGCAAAAGACGGACAATTCATTGACCACACAAATACAATAACAAGAAGAGGAGCCTCCACTCTGCTCAATGTACTACACCCTTCAACAAATAAATATATTGGAGAATCAATCTACAAAGGTAGTGTCATGTGGAATGACCTCCCTATCAGAGTCAGAGAAACACAAACAATACTTGCCTTCAAAAATGCATATAGAGCCCACCTGGTTATTCAGGCCCTTGAACGACTACTGCAGTAATTACTAGCAAAGCCCTGAGCTCCTGCCCCCCCCCCCCCCCGCATCCTCGCTTGATCTCCTGTGGGGTTTCCCCCCCTATCACCTGCCACCACTGCCCCTCCCCTGCCACCACCCTTCACCATCATGAACAAACCACCAACACACCAAACATCCTACACAACTATCAATCTGTTTAAACACATTGAACATTATATAAGACAGACAAGATGTCTTGTCAACTATAAACTTAGCTTGTTTTATAAGAGAGAGAAAAAAGTAACCCACAATGATTGTTTGAGTTGCCTCGAGGATACACCTTCTACTCGGTGCTGCTCCCCATTTTCGGATGAACTACAGTGACTGGTGCTGTACATTATACAGCAGGAGCCACTCCCTTACAGGATCAGTGCCATGACTAATACAGCACTGACCAAACTTAGATTATTTAGACTGTCAATTCCAATAGTAAGATGGGCAGAAGACCAGTGCTCCGGCGCTGGCAAATGTCATATTCAGATGAATAAATACTTTACAAAACAATATTTAAAAAAAACTCAAATGAATAGCACATTTCTGCTATTTCAGATCGGGCGCCCTAACCATTAACCCATCAGGGCGCATTTTCAGCAAACGGGATACTCTTCCCAGAGTATGGTCCGAACCTATGTGTCTGCCATTCTTGGGCGAGAGTCTTCACCATTAGCCTATCTAGACTACCCGATGCATCCGAGCTCGGAGCTAGATAGTGCTTCACCGGTAGCACTTGTCTTCTCAGAGTCCAGGAAAGTCAATGCTATCTAATCTGATAGTAAATTCTATCATAAGATATGGATCGGTATCAGGATAATATGACTGTGGGGGATATTGATTCATGGTGCCAGCGGCCTAGTCTCCCAATGAGGCAGCACTATAAACTCACCATGCGTTTGCACTGTCACAAGTCAATACCCATCCTGATATATAACCTTAGATGTTGCCAGGACGTAAAACTCCAACAACCAACCAATAAAGTCGGTACCGTTAAGACATTTTTTATTCACAATTTCTATACATTATTCCACAAACATGTACTATTCTGTTGACAATAGAAATATGATGTGACTTTAGATGTTGCTAGGACGCAAAACCCCAAAACAAACAAAAAGTGAACTACTTTCTGGACAACCTCCCCCCCCCCCTTTGTTTTGCGCAGGCGCAAACTTGGCACAAGTAGTATAAGGAAGGTGGCACATGGAGCTGGCAAGGAACGCGCTGCGCTGTCTGGCACACACTCTCCGTGCGCATGCGTTGTGCAGTCAGCAATCACGTGGGCAGGACGCTGACCCCGACAGTCCGGGGGTCACCTTCCTCCCCTCGGCGACATTGGAGGTTGTCTGGGAGAGTTTGCGATTGAGCATTCAGGATGCGTGAAATCGGAGCGCAAATATTTGTGTCCGCTCACCGAGACGCCGTGATGTATGTATCCTTCTGCCACCATTTATACTATACCTCCATCACACCAAACTAGTTCTCACTACGTTTTTCTAAATGTTACTGAATGGACGCAAACTGTGTGCAAATGGAATGGAGATAGTAGCAACTTTTTACAGTCTTTTTACGAATGGAATGGACGGGCTAGAACAGAATGGTGCTCCAGAACTTTGAGCATGCCCAAAATTGTCTTGCAGAGATGTTGTACCCCGACCACAGCCTGTTTTAGATGGTGGGACGTTTCGAGAATTAGTTTGGTGTGATGGGGGTGTAACGCACTGACATGTACGCAATGCGACATCCGCAATGCGTAAATGAAAACGGAAACAACTGTGTGGGTCTGTGGGAGAGTGTGTGTGTGTGTGTGGGGGTGGGGTGGGGGTGGGGTCGGTGATTCAGACAGTGTGTAATGATGTGCGTTTGCGTATAATCAAATCACGTCATGTAGCAATTGGTGCGGGTTTTTTTTCTCTTTTTCTCTCTTTTTCTACTTTTTTCTCTCTTTTTTCTCTTTCTTTTTTCTCTCTTTTTTCTTTTCTTCGAGGGGCGGCAGAAGGAGGGGGTTTGTTCAAGAATCAAGAGGGCGGGAACCCCTGACGTGACGTCACCGAGGGAGGTTTTTCCGAAACAATTTGACCAGAATGAAAGGTTCCAATGCACAGATTTGAGTAAGTGGCTAAATGTGGTGTTACGTCCTAGCAACATCTGAGGGCATAGCAGGAGTTGTGACCGTGGTTTCGTCATTTCACTGCCTCAGGAAAAAAAAACTTGCACTTCTAAGCTTATTAGTATATAGAATTTCAGTGGCTTCCGTACGCGTGACGGATGTCGCATATCACATGACGCATATCGCATGATGCTCTATGCGTTACTGAAAGATTAGCTGCAAGCCAACATTTTATATGTTCGAAACACACACAAAAATAGAATGCCAATATGATACACGATTTGCGACATACATATCCTAAATCTGATTGTCAGAGTTGGTGTTTATATACCTAATAAGGACCGGTGTCGCGTTTCAGCCGTGTCCCGTACTCAGCCATGTACCTATACTCAAGCTCAAGGCATTGTCAATTGTCTTAAGTCACTAACCTTATACATTTAATATAATGTTTTTGGTAAAGATGTTTTCTATGGGTGTACCAAGCGATTTGTTTCTAGGTGGTGTGGTTTTAGAGATATTTCACTTTTCTTGGATTTTCTGTATGAAGATTGCTCACCACCATTGACAATGCCTTGAGTTTGACGGTACGCGCAGTGCAAAACATTAGTTTTAATCAAAATTAATAGAAATCAAGAACCCTAACCTTATAAATTTAATATAATCTTTTTAGTGAAGATGTTTTCTATATGTGTACCAAGCGATTTGTTAATAGGTGGTGTGCTTTTAGAGATATTTCACTTGTTCTGTATTTTCTGTATGAAAATTACTCACGACCATTGACAATGCCTTGAGTTTGAGTATAGGTACACGGCTGAGTACGGGACACGGCTGAAACCGCCACACCGGACGCGGTGGTGACCGAATCGGTAGAGCCGAGGCCTCCCGTGTGAAACTGAAAGGTCAGGAGGTCGAATCCCAGCCGAGTCAAACAAATGACTTACAAAATTGATACTTGTTGCTTCCTAGCTTATCTTAGGCATTAATAGGATAGGGTTACGGACTGGTTAGCTCAGTGTCATGATAATGTGACTGAGTGGGATATCGGGTCATGGTGCTGGCAGCCTGATTTCCGAGTGGGACAGCACTATAAAGTTGCCATGAGTGTGCACTGTCACAAGTCAGTGTCCATCCTGATATGACCTTAGATGCTGCCAGGACGTAAAATTCCAACAACCTACTTAATAAGGTCAACTGTGGTCTAGTTAATAGAGCTAACTGATTCTTGTACAGGTTGTACCTCTTCAATCTGGCATTCCTTACTTCGGCAACGCCTAAGGTCTGGCACATTTTGAATCTGACTGTTGATGTATTCATGTGGCCGGCGGCCTGGTCTCCCAGTGGGGCAGCACTATAAAGTCGCAATGAGTCCGCGTGGTCACAAGTCGGTACTCATCTTGAAATGACATTAGATGTTGCCAAGACGTAAAACTCCCACAGACAAACAAGAAAAGTTCCGGCTTTGTTGATACGCATGTCCTAAGCCGTACACGTTGTCCCAGTCCCGTCCTAATTTGGCCTTAGATGTTGCCAGGACGTAAAACTCCAACAACCAACCAAACCGTTGTCCCAGATCGTGCCTATAGAACTAAATCCGCGAGCTCCAGGTCGCGTCGGAACCACTCAGCCGTGACGGAGACGCGATGTAGGTCAACAGTTCAGACAAATATTTGAATGTCAACAGTCGGGTCGGATCAATTAGCACCCGAAATCGAATCAGCCTTATTTGATTGGCCGAGCAGTGACAATGAGTGGAACGACAGACAGTCTGAGCCGAATCTAGTTTGTTCCAGAGCCCGGTACTGGATGACATGATTGCAATGTGATGAATGAATCAATCGACAGTAACTTTATTACACCTAATATGTGTATGTGTGTGTGTGGAGGGGGGGGGGTGCGGTTAGGGGTGTTTGATCCGTCATTAATATTCAAAGTTGTATAGTTCAGTGGTTTTTGAGTTGCTGTGATTATTTAGATAAAACCGGTCGCGGTTGCCGAATCGGCAGAGCACAGAAATGTGAAATGTGAAATAAATGTGAAGGAAATGTGATGGAAATGTGAAGGAAATGTGATGGAACTGTGATGGAACTGTGAAGGAACTGTGAAGGAACTGTGATGGAACTGTGAAGGAACTCTGAAGGAACTGTGATGGAACTGTGAAGGAACTGTGAAGGAACTGTGAAGGAACTGTGATGGAAATGTGTAGGAACTGTGACGGAACTGTGATGGAAATGTGTAGGAACTGTGAAGGAACTGTGGGAATGTGCTGTGAAGGAACTAAGGAATGTGATGGAACTGTGATGGAAATGTGAAGGAACTGTGATGGAAATGTGAAGGAAATGTGATGGAACTGTGATGGAACTGTGAAGGAACTGTGATGGAACTGTGAAGGAACGGTGAAGGAACTCTGAAGGAACTGTGATGGAAATGTGAAGGAAATGTGATGGAACTGTGATGGAAATGTGAAGGAACTGTGATGGAAATGTGAAGGAACTGTGATGGAAATGTGAAGGAAATGTGATGGAACTGTGATGGAACTGTGAAGGAACTGTGAAGGAACTGTGAAGGAACTGTGAAGGAAATGTGAAGGAACTGTGAAGGAAATGTGAAGGAACTGTGAAGGAACTGTGATGGAAATGTGAAGGAACTGTGATGGAAATGTGAAGGAAATGTGAAGGAACTGTGATGGAACTGTGATGGAACTGTGAAGGAACTGTGAAGGAACTGTGAAGGAACTGTGAAGGAACTGTGATGGAAATGTGAAGGAACTGTGAAGGAAATGTGAAGGAACTGTGATGGAACTGTGAAGGAAATGTGAAGGAACTGTGATGGAACTGTGAAGGAACTGTGAAGGAACTGTGAAGGAACTGTGATGGAAATGTGGAAGAAATATGAAGGAAATGTAAAGTAACTGTCAAGGAACTGTGATGGAAATGTGAAGGAACTGTGATGGAAATGTGATGGAAATGTGAAGGAACTGTGAAGGAACTGTGAAGGAACTGTGAAGGAACTGTGAAGGAACTGTGATGGAAATGTGAAGGAACTGTGATTGAAATGTGAAGGAACTGTGAAGGAAATGTGAAGGAACTGTGAAGGAACTGTGAAGGAACTGTGAAGGAACTGTGAAGGAACTGTGATGGAAATGGGAAGGAAGTCTGAAGGAAATCTGAAGGAAAGGTGAAGGAAATGTGGAGGAACTGTGAACGAACTGTGAAAGAAATCTGAAGGAAATATGTAGGAACTGTAAACGGAAACTGTGAAGGAAATGTCAAGGAACTGTGAAGGAAATATGAAGGAACTCTGAACGAACTCTGAACGAACTGTGAACGAACTGTGAACGAACTGTGAATGAAATTTGAAGGAACTGTGACAGAACTGTGAAGGAACTGTGAAGGAAATTTGAAGGAAATATGAAGGAACTGTGATGGAACTGTGATGGAAATTTGAACGAAATGTGAAGGAACTGCGACGGAACTGTTATGGAAATGTGAAGGAAATGTGGAGGAACTGTGAAGGAATTGTGAAGGAACTGTGAAGGAACTGTGAAGGAACTGTGAAGGAACTGTGAAGGAACTGTGAAGGAACTGTGAAGGAATTGTGAAGGAAATGTGAAGGAAATGTGAAGGAACTGTGAAGGAACTGTGAAGGAACTGTGAAGGAACTGTGAAGGAAATGTGAAGGAAATGTGAAGGAAATGTGAAGGAAATGTGAAGGAAATGTGAAGGAACTGTGAAGGAACTGTGAAGGAACTGTGAAGGAACTGTGAAGGAACTGTGAAGGAACTGTGATGGAACTGTGATGGAACTGTGAAGGAACTGTAAAGGAACTGTGAAGGAACGGTGAAGGAACTCTGAAGGAACTGTGAAGGAACTGTGAAGGAACTGTGATGGAAATGTGAAGGAAATGTGATGGAACTGTGATGGAACTGTGAAGGAACTGTGAAGGAACTGTGATGGAAATGTGGAAGAAATATGAAGGAAATGTAAAGTAACTGTCAAGGAACTGTGATGGAAATGTGAAGGAACTGTGATGGAAATGTGAAGGAAATGTGATGGAAATGTGAAGGAACTGTGATGGAAATGTGAAGGAACTGTGAAGGAACTGTGAAGGAACTGTGATAGAAATGGGAAGGAAATGTGATGGAACTGTGATGGAACTGTGAAGGAACTGTAAAGGAACTGTGAAGGAACGGTGAAGGAACTGTGAAGGAACTGTGAAGGAAATGTGAAGGAACTGTGAAGGAAATGTGAAGGAACTGTGAGGAACATGGAACGATGGAACTGAGAAGGAACTGTAAAGGAAACTGTGAAGGAACTCTGAAGGAACTCTGAAGGAACTGTGAAGGAACTGTAAAGGAACTGTGAAGGAAATGTGAAGGAACTGTGAAGGAACTGTGAAGGAACGGTGAAGGAACTGTGAAGGAACTGTGAAGGAAATGTGAAGGAACTGTGAAGGAAATGTGAAGGAACTGTGAAGGAACTGTGAAGGAACTGTGAAGGAAATGTGAAAGAAACAAAAAACAAACTGTGAAGGAACTGTGAAGGAAATGTGAAGGAACTGTGAAGGAATTGTGAAGGAACTGTGAAGGAACTGTGAAGGAACTGTGATAGAAATGGGAAGGAAATGTGATGGAACTGTGATGGAACTGTGAAGGAACTGTAAAGGAACTGTGAAGGAACTCTGAAGGAACTGTGATGGAAATGTGAAGGAACTGTGATGGAAATGTGAAGGAATTGTGATGGAACTGTGATGGAACTGTGAAGGAACTGTGAAGGAACTGTGAAGGAACTGTGAAAAAAAAAAAAACAAAACAAAAAAACAAAAGGAACTTGAGGAAAGGAAGGAATGAAGGAACTGTGAAGGAACTGAAGGACTGTGTAGAAATGGAAGGATGTGAGGAATGTGAAGGAACTGTGAAGGAAATGTGATGGAAATGTGAAGGAACTGTGAAGGAACTGTGATGGAAATGTGAAGGAACTGTGAAGGAAATGTGAAGGAAATGTGATGGAACTGTGAAGGAACTGTGATGGAACTGTGAAGGAACTGTGACAGAAATGTGAAGGAACTGTGAAGGAACTGTGATGGAACTGTGAAGGAACTGTGAAGGAACTGTGAAGGAACTGTGAAGGAACTGTGATGGAAATGTGTAGGAACTGTGAAGGAACTGTGATGGAAATGTGAAGGAACTGTGAAGGAAATGTGAAGGAACTGTGATTGAAATGTGAAGGAAATGTGATGGAAATGTGAAGGAACTGTGAAGGAACTGTGAAGGAACTGTGATGGAAATGTGATGGAAATGTGAAGGAACTGTGATTGAAATGTGAAGGAACTGTGATGGAAATGTGAAGGAACTGTGATGGAAATGTGATGGAAATGTGATGGAAATGTGAAGGAACTGTGATTGAAATGTGAAGGAAATGTGATTGAAATGTGAAGGAACTGTGATGGAAATGTGAAGGAAATGTGAAGGAACTGTGAAGGAAATGTGATTGAAATGTGAAGGAACTGTGAAGGAAATGTGATGGAAATGTGGAGGAACTGTGATTGAAATGTGAAGGAACTGTGAAGGAAATGTGATGGAAATGTGATGGAACTGTGATGGAACTGTGAAGGAACTGTGAAGGACCTGTGAAGGAACTGTGAAGGAACTGTGAAGGAAATGTAAAGTAACTGTGAAGGAACTGTGAAGGGCCTGTGAAGGAACTGTGAAGGAACTGTGAAGGAACTGTGATGGAAATGTGAAGGAACTGTGATGGAAATGTGAAGGAACTGTGATGGAAATGTGAAGGAAATGTGATGGAAATGTGAAGGAACTGTGATGGAAATGTGAAGGAAATGTGAAGGAACTGTGAAGGAAATGTGATGGAAATGTGAAGGAACTGTGAAGGAAATGTGAAGGAAATGTGAAGGAACTGTGAAGGAACTGTGAAGGAACTGTGAAGGAACTGTGATGGAAATGTGATGGAACTGTGATGGAACTGTGAAGGAACTGTGAAGGAACTGTGAAGGAACTGTGAAGGAACTGTGAAGGAAATGTGAAGGAACTGTGAAGGAACTGTGAAGGAACTGTGAAGGAACTGTGAAGGAACTGTGAAGGAACTGTGATGGAAATGTGAAGGAACTGTGATGGAAATGTGAAGGAACTGTGATGGAAATGTGAAGGAACTGTGATGGAACTGTGATGGAACTGTGAAGGAACTGTGAAGGAACTGTGAAGGAACTGTGAAGGAACTGTGAAGGAACTGTGATGGAAATGTGAAGGAACTGTGAAGGAAATGTGAAGGAACTGTGAAGGAACTGTGATGGAAATGTGTAGGAACTGTGATGGAAATGTGAAGGAACTGTGAAGGAAATCTGAAGGAACTGTGAAGGAAATCTGAAGGAACTGTGATGGAACTGTGAAGGAAATGTGATGGAAATGGGAAGGAACTGTGAAGGAACTGTGAAGGAAATCTGAAGGAAATATGTAGGAACTGTAAACGGAAACTGTGAAGGAAATGTCAAGGAACTGTGAAGGAAATATGAAGGAACTCTGAAGGAACTCTGAAGGAACTTTGAACGAACTGTCAAGGAAATGTCACAGAAATGTCAAAGAACTGTGAACGAACTGTGACAGAACTGTGAACGAACTGTCAAGGAAATTTGAAGGAACTGTGAGGGAACTGTGAAGGAAATGTGAAGGAACTGTGAAGGAAATGTGAAGGAACTGTGAAGGAACTGTGAAGGAAATGTGATGGAACTGTGAAGGAACTGTGAAGGAACTGTGAAGGAACTGTGAAGTAACTGTGAAGGAACTGTGAAGGAACTGTGAAGGAACTGTGATGGAAATGTGGAAGAAATATGAAGGAAATGTAAAGTAACTGTCAAGGAACTGTGATTGAAATGTGAAGGAACTGTGAAGGAACTGTGAAGGAACTGTGAAGGAACTGTGAAGGAACTGTGAAGGAACTGTGATGGAAATGGGACGGAAGTCAGAAGGAAATCTGAAGGAAAGGTGAAGGAAATGTGGAGGAACTGTGAAGGAAATCTGAAGGAACTGTGATGGAAATGTGAAGGAACTGTGAAGGAAATGTGAAGGAACTGTGATGGAAATGTGAAGGAACTGTGAAGGAACTGTGAAGGAAATGTGAAGGAACTGTGATGGAAATGTGAAGGAACTGTGAAGGAACTGTGAAGGAAATGTGAAGGAACTGTGAAGGAACTGTGAAGGAACTGTGAAGGAACTGTGAAGGAAATGTGAAGGAACTGTGAAGGAAATGTGAAAGAAAAGTGAAACTGAAATGTGAAATGAGCTGTAAATGAACTATGAATGAATTGGGAATGAATTGGGAGTGAAATAGAGATCTCGCGCTGAAATGATGACTGATTCGGCTGTGTGTGCAGTTAGTGGTCGGTGTATATGTGCGCCGTGCGTGGTGTGTGGTGTGTGGTGTGTGGTGTGTGGTGTGTGGTATGTGTGGTGTGGTACATGTTGTGTGTGTGGTGTGTGGTGTGTGGTGTGTGGTGTGTGGTGTGTGGTGTGTTGTGGGTGTGGTGCGTGGTGTGTGTGGTGTGTGTGGTGTGGTACATGTGGTGCGTGTGATGAGTGAGCCGAACTGATTCACACCACAGGCCAGTGCATAGATAACTCCCTCACCCCTATCCCCACCCCCAGATTGGTCCCCCCCCCCCCACACACACACATTCACACATAGTGTGTGTGGTTGTTTGTTTTGGGGAGTTTTCAGTCGCATTGGCGCACTGAAGGCTGCAAATATGCAGGACTGAAAGCGGTCCCATGTGGTCAGGAATTGGCTTCCGATGGGTAGTGGTCAGAGAAATTCAGGGAGGGGGGGGGGGGAGAAGAGGAGGAAGGAAAAAGGCAGCCTGAGAGCCCAACCACAGTCCTCTGAGAGCGCCGGAGTAGGCTGGGTGGTTGGTGGAGCTTACACCATAGCAAGACCCTAGGCCATACCAGGACAGGCACCGACTTGTGACAGCGCGCACTCTTGGCAACTATACAGTGCTGCCTCACTGGGAAATCAGGCCACCGGTACCGTGAGTGTGGCCAGTGAGCTGAACTGACTCACAACACATACCTGTGCATAGATACAAGTAGTACCCTAACCCCCCTCACCCCTACACCCACCCACATACCAGTATGGTTAACCACCCACCCACCCACATACACAGTGTGTGTGTGGGGATGGGTGGTTAACCATACTGGTATGTGGGGGGGGGGGGGGGCGGTCAGACACAGGCTGGCTGAGCGCGGTGTGTATATGTTTACGTGTGGGATGCCGCGGTCTGGTCTGTAACCCGCGGCACAGCCCTGGGGTCCCCGTTAACTCACTAGACGCACTCGGGTTCAGAGGCCACGGCCGTCACATGAGGCTCGAGGGCCTATCAAAGAGCCCATTACACAGTGTAGGAGTTAGTATATGTGGGCGCACTTTGGGAGTCGTCCAACGTTTTCCACGTTTCCATGGTAGTACAAAGAGTACTACTTTTCCAGACCCTGCCACATCACTTCATGGTGTTGTCACATTACGACGTTTCGCGCCAACGCGCGTCGACATGTTTCAGTTTTTTTGGATTTCATTGATGGACGGCGACGGTCAGCGAGGCGCATCAGGGTATCAGCAAAATTTTGTGCTTGCACAAAACTTTGGACGTGCGACAACACGCGACAACATGCGGGTGCCAATATTATGGCGACATTAGGGGTGCATCGAGATACGTTAAACGCGCTGGAATAGCGTTATGCGAATGTTATGCACAAGCCGCGCGCATGTGAGGCTCGTTACCACATGTTGCGCCAAACGGTTGCTTTTTGTTGTTTTACGTCCTACCAACATCTAAGGTCATATCAGGATGGCACGCCAAACTTTTACCATAACGTCGGCCGCACGCTACCAATACGTTGCGCTGACGCCGAAAAGTTTGACGTCTCTCGACGATTAAAAGTGATTTTGCGCGTTTTTGGCACGCCAGCGAGATACATCGTAGTGTGACATGGCTATTACCCCGCTCCCCTGCCCCACAAAAGTAGTACACATCAACATTTAAAAACAGACCCAGACAGGGAGGCCAAATGATTTGAACACCCCCACTCCCAGTTTGGCAGGTCATGAGTTTGAACCCTGGTTGAGTCAAATAAATTATTTTAAAATGTATACTTGTTAATACCTAGCCTGGTGTTCCTTGCCCTATCCTAGAATTGTTGAACGTCAGGCTAGTAGCGACAAGTATCAAAGTTAAGTCATATGCAATCCATATAATTAAAAATTGAACAGAATTCGGTTGAAATACATAGGAAATAAAACAAAGCATCGAGAGAAAAAGCAGCAACTGAAGGAAATATGCCCTTTCCCTCCTCCTCCTCCTCCCCTCCCCCTCCATCGACCTCCCGCTCCACCTTTCCCCCTCCCCTCCTCCCCTCAATCTTCCCCCCTCCTCCTCTCCCCTCCTTCTCCGCCTCTTCTCCTTCTCCCCCCCCCCCCTCCATTCTCCCCTTACCCTCCTCCTCCCCCTGCCACTCCCCTCCCTCGCTCCCTCCACCCATACCCACTCCCCCTGCCCCCTCCGCCTCCGTTCTTCTCCCTGCTACCCCCTACCCGTCCTACAGCCCTCCTCCTCCCGGTGCTCCCTCTTCCACTGCCCTCCGCCTTCCCCATCCCCTGCCACCCCCCCCACCCACCAATACCCCTTTCCCCTCCCAATCCCTTCCCCACCTCCCCTCCCCCACTTCCTCCTCCCCCGCCCACACCCCCACACCCCATCAAAGGCGGGCGGCAGCCGGGCCTTGACAGGTGAACAGACGGGAGTCTCAATGGAACGGCCTAAAAAGCTGACTATAATTCGGGCGCAAAAGGTGCACAATATTGGTCACGGACAATCTCCATCCATCTGAAATGATTATCACTTTGTAACTGGCACCAATTACGGGCGCGAGGCGAAGGCCGCGACATTGTTTACACGGCGCCGGGGCAGCCGGGGAGCCCCCCACACCCCCCCACCCGCCCCGGCTCCACCGGGCCCCGCCCCAGCACTACCCGGCCCCAGCCGCCCAGCACTACCCCGCCCCGACTTGCCTCGAGACCACCCCGCCCCGCCCCTGCCGATCTGCCCCGGCACTACCTGGCCCCGGCCCGGCACTACCCCGCCCCGACTTGCCTCGAGACCACCCCGCCCCGCCCCTGCCGATCTGCTCTGGGAACACCCCGCACCGCTCCGGCCAACCCGCCCCGCCCCGCAACAACCCCAACCCCGGCCCCCCGGCCCAGATCAGGCACTACCCCACTCCGCCGCCACCCCCCCCCCCCCCCCCCGCCCGCCCCGCCCGCCCCGCCCGCCCCCCCCCCCCCCCCCCCGCCCCGCCGCCCTCGGCACAACCGATGATTTCAATTATTAGAAAATTTAATAATGTCGCTTGGTGTTTCATTTAATCCCTGGCTGTCGCCCATGTGTGTTGGTGTGTGTGTGTTGAGGTGTGTGTTGAGGTGTGTGGGTGTTCATGTGTGTTGGTGTGTGTGTCGCGCGCCGGCGATGACCGGGAGAGGCGGGCTCCGTCTGCCGGCTTCCCCTCGTGAGGGTCCGGTTACACATCTGTCCCCAGCCACTCGATCCCCCCGAGGGTGGCCGGCCCGAGGCCCGGTAGTTAGGTGAGAAGGGAGGGGTGTGTACCGAGGGGGGATGGTGTGTACCGAGGTGGCGGGGGTGGCGGTGTAGCGCAGTGGCGGGGAGGGGAGGGGTGTGTACCGCGGTGGCGGGGTTGGCGGTGTAGCACGGTGGCGGGGAGGGGAGGGGTCTGTGCCGAGGAGAGGGGAGAGGTTTTCAGTTTACGTCGATTATGATCAATACAAGGTTGGTACAATACAACAAGGAAAATCAACCTCAATTAAGTCCTCTTTGGGGTCCCTATGGGGACGGCTGAATCGAGAAGAGCTCTGACTAACTTCTGGTGCGGGAAGGTCGTGGGTTCGAATCCCGGTCAGCATTAATAGGACAAGTTGATACAATGCAACCCGAAGAATCCACCCCAATTAAGCTCTTTTCGCGGACTGGAAGGGATGGCCGAATCGGGAAGAGCTCCGGTTAGCTTCCGGTACGGAAGGTCATGGGTTCGAGTCCCGACTGAGTCAAACCAATGACTTACAAAGTTGATATTATCCCACTGTTCAGCGTTAATAGGGCAAGGGCTGGGAAGGACATGTTTACTCAGTATCAGGATAATGTGACTGAGTGGGATATCGGCGAATTTATAGTGCAGCCCCACTGGGAGACCAGACCACCAGCACCATGACCTCCTGATATCCTCACATTATCTTGACACTGAGCCAACCAGTCCTTACCCAATCCTAATAATCCCAAGCGCCTGGCTAGGAAGCGACACATATCAATTTGTTATGTCATTGGTTTGACTCAACCAGGGTTCGAACTGACCCATGGGTCGAATCCCAGAGCTCAACTCATTTGGTCATCTCGTCTGGTCTGGCGGCCATTGTCGGTGGCGCCCCATTGGCTGATGTCCTCCTCGCGAGAAGACGCGTGGTTTGTAGGTGAGCGGTGCACTGACACAGAGGGCCCCTGGGCATGCTCCTAACCAAGCTTCTCACCTAGCGACACCAGACTTACACAGAGAGCTTTTTGTTCTTGTAACACCTCCATAGTTGCCAACACCGCAGGCGCTGTTATAACATAGAACCGGTTGTGTTTGCTTAATTGTTTTTTGTGGGTTTTTTCTTTAAATGAGTGTCTTTGCGTTATCCCCGACTACGATTGTGCTTCAAATATAAATAGTAAATATATATTTATAAAATTATATATCAATTCATATATTAATTTATATAATAATTTATATAATAATGTATATATTAATTTACATATTAATTTATATATTAATTTATATGTTAAATTATATGTTAATTTATATATTATTTATATATTAATTTATATATTAACCTATATATTAATTTATAATTAATTTATATATTACTTTATATATTAATTTATAGATTAATTTATAGATTAATTTATATATTCTTTTATATATTCAATTATATACACATTTATATTTTAATTTATATATTAACTTATATGTTAATTTATATATATTTATTTATATATTCATATATATATTCATTTATATATTCATTTATATACTCATTTATATATTCATTTATATATCCATTTATATATCCATTTATGTATTCACTTATATATTCACTTATATATTCATTGATATATTCATTGATATATTCATTGATACATTCATTTATACATTCATTGATATATTCATTAATATATTCATTGATATATTCATTTATATATCATTTATATATTTATATTTACATACGCAGTCAGATATAAAGCAAGGGAAATTCCCGTTGTGAACAATTGGTCTTCCTCCTTCCACATTATACAATTTGGTTGAGGAGGGGTCTCTTTTTTTTCTTATGTTACTTGTTCTAGTATTTATATTAAGAACATACATAATTTCTGACCACCCCCACATATCGACCACTCCCTTATATCAATCACTTTATTTGGGTCCCAAACGATCACCTATGCAATACCATTGTAACGATAACAAAAACTCCCTAAACCGACCACCTCCCTAAATTAAAAAAATTAGTGGAACATTTAAAGTTGGTCCCATGGTCGGTCGATTTAAAGAGGTTTTACTGTATATATATATAATTATATATATATATATATATAATAGTTGTCCTACATAAATAAGAAAGACACAAGACATGATAGTGGGTAAGAGTTGTAATCTCTGGCAAGAGGAACTACGCCCCTTACCGAAAAGAAAAATCCAGCTGTACAGTGAGTGGATGTAGGGGGGGGAGCGGTGCGTGCGCAGACATGGCGCCCCCCAACGGACATGAGTGAGAGCAGGATGGTAGTTGTAGGTTAAGCAGGCCCAACCAGTAGATGACTGGGAGGGGGAGTAGTAGATAGGCTAGGGAGAGGATGGACGCTTCCGGCCTTATTATACTCGTATAATGGCTTATACAGCATATAATAGTTGTCCTACATAAATAAGAAAGACACAAGACATGATAGTGGGTAAGAGTTGTAATCTCTGGCAAGAGGAACTACGCCAAAGGACGGAGTCCCCCCACCCACAGAGTTAGGTCAAGTCGTGTCAGACCAGTTAATAAGTCATGTAAGTCTAGTTAATAGACCTCGTCAGAGTGTTCAGCGGTGGCGGCGAGCGCCGTAGCCACCCGCATATCGTTCAGGATCCTGGTGGTAAGCGGTGTCTTAAGGTACGTGAAGACAGTGTCAGTGGACCAGTCTCCCCTTGCGCGAAGTTCTTCCAGGGAGGCACCAGTCATGGAGAGGGAGGTGGAGCCACCCCTGCGGAGTGAGTGGGAGGAGACCTCCTCCGGGTCAAGGCCGGCCCTGGCTGAGAAGTGCTTTAAGGTAGCCTGGTAGTAAGGATAAGGCAGGGGGGTGGAGCCTCCCCCCGGGAGGGGAAAATGGAAAGCCATGGCATCGTCAGGGGCGGGAACCTCCGCGAAGTGCCGCTCGGTCCAATGGACCGCACATATTAGGGTGTTAGGACACCGGTCAACAGGGACCTGGAGGACACGCTCCCGGAATTGGATCGTCTTGGATCTGCGGATCGAAATCAGCAGGCCCCACGGGAAGAACTTAAAGTCACCGCGGAGCAGGGATGAGTCAGACAAGGTCACCTGGCATTTCCGTAGGAGAGCCCTGAAGCTACAGAGCAGGGCAGCACGCCAGGCGACATGGCCAGGATTAGAGGTGAGGAGGGCCAGCATCCTCAGCAGTATTGCCGGCCTGGCGGGAGGGCCTGGCGGGGTGCGAAGGAACGCTCCCGGCGGATCCCTCGGAGCGTAGAAGCGATCTCGTAATCTGTATAGGATATAGGGGTGGAGCCGTGCTGTCTGAGGAAGTTATTGAGCCCGCTGAGGTAGTTCAGCACAGACGAGTACTTGAGCGTCCGCGCAAGCCAGGTCGCGTAGAGGGCCACCTGTGGCGATGGGCACGGGAGTGGGGCGTGCGTCTCTGCAAACTCCCCCACGAATTCCAGGTACTTGCGCAGCTGCACCGCCCTTGTGGTCACCGAATTTGGTGCGTACGACTTGCTTTGATACCCGCACTTTTCCTTCACCAGCTCCGTGAACCCTGGAAGCACAGAGAGTATCATCGTCAAAAAGGTGCGTGCAGCACATGAGTCTCCCTTGGTCGGCATCGCGGAGGCGGCCCAGGCTCCCAGGCGCGTTGAGGCGGCTCAGGGCATCCGCGATCTTGTTGTCATTGCTCTGAATGTAAACAGAAGATATTTGGAAGTTATTTTCGGTGGCCAGCCAGAATAGGCGGCGAAGAAAAAACATGATCTCAGGCGACCAAGAGCGACCAGTGTTGAGGGCCGCCCGAACCGTTGTACTGTCCGTGACCATGACAACTGCTGAATCCTTCCAGCAATGGCCCCAGGATAGGGCAGTGGCATAGGCCGCCCACATCTCCTTTACATTAATGTGGGAGGCAGGGCTGACAGCCTCATGAGGGAGATGGTGGTGACCCAGCACTGTACTGAGGTGCCGGTCATCCTCGTCGCTGAAGGCCCCGGCAACCCAGCTGTCATAATGGACCGAGCCGAAGCCGAAGTCTGAAGGGTCACTGTAGGTGGAGAGGTGTTGGGCGAAGCTGCCGAGTATGCGTGCCTTCCCATTGAACCTCGCCGCAAAGCCCCTCCACCAGTCGATGTACAGTGAGTGCATGTAGGGGGGGAGCGGTGCGTGCGCAGACGTGGCGCCCCCCAACAGACATGAGTGAGAGCAGGATGGTAGTTGTAGGTTAAGCAGGCCCAACCAGTAGATGACTGGGAGGGGGAGTAGTAGATAGGCTAGGGAGAGGATGGACGCTTCCGACCTTATTATACTCGCATAATGGCTTATACAGCATATATACACCCCCACACACCTACTCCCACCTTAGCACCCCCCCCACACACACCTACACCCTACTTACACACACCTACCCCCCACACCCACACCTACCCCCACCTTACACACAACTACCCCCCACACACACCTAACCCCACCTTACACACACCTACCCCCCACACACCTACCCCCACCTTACACACACCTAACCCCCCCCACACACACACCTACCCCCACCTTACACACCCCCCCCCACTAACACGCTTTCTCTTGCCTCGGTCACCTCTCACCTAGGCTCAGGTGAGCCCCCCCCCCCCATCCCTTCCCCCCCCCCCCCCCCCATTGATCAGGTAGGTGGGTCGGACACGGTGAGGAACCCTTTTTTGTCGCCCGGACCTCTACCCTCAACACCCGCCCCGGCCCTGAGGCCTGTACCAGCTCCTAAACCCCTACTTCGCACCTGGCCCGCCTGCGATGACTGTACATTTAGGACACGCACCTTTTCTCATTATAACATATAAGACCTGCTGGGCGGAGAAAGGGATCTTGTTGTGCCGTGTAAATATTGACACAGGGAAGTAGCTGTGTTTCGTGAGCTTACCCCGCAGGCCGCCAGGGGGCGTGGGGCTAACGGGGCATGGGTGGTAACTATGGCAACTCGCAGAGCAACTTGACAATGGCGTATGGGTCGGTGGAATATAATTAACTACGCGTAGTGGCGAAAGTGGATGGTAAGTGATCACACGCAGGTGGCGCCGCTGTGGCAAAAGTGGGAACTAGAACCTAATATGTGTGTATATGTTTGTATGCAGGTATTGCAGGTATAGCAATACCTCAGGCAGTTTGACGCCCCTGCCTTGCAGTTGTAAACCACTGCCTTGTGGTACAGGTTCTTGACAGAACCGAAGGCTAAGGGAGCAAACCCTAAACAGAAAACCATGTCACTGTGGCAGCATTAAGGGCGGTTGATGTATGGAACTCCCAACATCTCCCGACCAGCCACTGCAGCGACAAATAGTTTTGCGCCTGTCTTGGCATGTTCTTGCCGGTGTGAAACCTTTATTTGCTCCCCAAGAGAGTGCCGCTGGTAACTTGCAAAAGCCAGCAGCACTTCAACACTTTTGCAGGCAGCTTTCATGAATGATGATGATGATATATGTGAATATGCATATATTCGTGCACAAATGTATATATGTGCATATATGTATATATGTGCATATATCCGTATATAAATGTATAAACATTCCTCCAGTGTGTGTGGCGCGAGGGGCGTTCCCCCCACCAATTACCCCCCACAGATGGGGGGGGGGGGGATGCACTCCACCAATGCGCCACGGAGGCAATACCAGGCGAAGTGAGTCTTTTGATAGCACCAGAACCTCCCCAGCCAAGTCACCCACCAAAGGTTCAATTAGCTGCGACAGTGCTGGCTCACTAACTAGTCTTTGCGCTGATCATCTGGTTACCATCGGAGGGAACCATTACGAGGCTGCTGGACCCGTATAGACTACATCACCATTCCAGCTGCGTGGTGCATTGTGGGATACGTAGAAGAAAAACAAACCAGTGAGAAGCACATGGCACATGCTAATACACTGGGTGCAGCTATGAAATGCCCTAGTTTCAGCTCATCTCAGCTCTTGTTTGAAACATATAATACCAACTAAAATAATATATATAATAAATTAAGATATTAATGTCTTATCCAGCATTGAATTTACATCAATATAATCAGCACATCTTATGCCATGTGCATTTAGATTTAGACAAATCTGGGCACTCAGACTAGTGGTAGAGCCATAGCCAGAGTCAGTTTTACTTATTTTATTAATGTTTTTATGTATATCCTATGGTTAATGACACATGTCGAACTAGAAAATGAGTAGCGCTAATCAAATATTGGTTATATATTTCTCTGAAACAAGTGCATGTTGACACATTTGGCATTTTAATATTTAGAACAAGAATTAATAATGGTGATGTTGATATCAGCCTTAAAGCTTGTTTGTTTGTTTGTTGTTGTTTTACATCCTAGCGACATTTAAGATCATATCAGGACGGGGCCTTAAAGTGACTGATTGTTTTGTGTGGAATTGTATGTTTCTTACCTCAAAATGTTTAACTATGGCTAGTTTTGTCTTAGCTACATTAATCAGTTCATTATATTGCATGTGTGCATACATGTTTATGCAAAATTCTTATGTATTTCTATTAATTTTGAATAAAATCGAAGTTTTTCCCTATGCGCATTGGATAACTCAATGGCTGTGCGCGTTTGCTTTGCTGCCAATGCCATTTATGGTGCATGTGCAGTCGAAGCGGTGATCTCCTCTATTGTCTACATCCGGACGCTTAATACGTCACTTCCGGGTTCTTCCCCACCTTGGCCAACATGGACAACATTGGGCTGCCTGCAGGGTTGTCCGTTAAGGACATTTAACACTGTATTGATGCTTCAGACAGCAAGGTGGTTCTCTGTGGCGGAGTGGTTAGAGTGTCTGACTTTTTTCTAGGTCGGACTCCTAATCTGAGGTTCGGCGGTTCGATTCCCCGTGCCCCCAGTTCTGCCAATTTGGATTTCCACCGCTGTGTATAACTTACAGCGTCATCAAAGGCCAGTTGCTCTCATACCATGTCTATGTGGTGTGGGAGGTTAAAAATCCCTTGGGTCGGTAAAAGTGTAGGCTCGGGCTTTCTATCGACAAACTGTCTGATGGTGAAAACAAGCCTATTCAGGCTTATCCATGATAGGCAGTATAAATCTTCAACAACAACAAAAAACAACAAAAATACATTTTTCCTCTGGTATTTATTGTGTGTGAAACATGTTATTTTTTATTCATTTTGGGCCTGAATAATAGGATGTGCTTTTCAACTAAGCCAATTTTGGAATATGATTAACTGCTCTCTTCAATATAATTTGTAGGATAACATCTAGATAAATGGTTTTGTTTCCTAATTTTTTCATCGGACCATGAAACAACTGGAGCTCGTACCGACTGGTGCACGACCGGAAGCTGTATAGTGCTCCCATACTGAGGTACCGTGCCACTAGCACCAAGATGCAAAACGACACTTATTTCACAATATTAGCATTGAGCCAGCCAGTATGGGCCCTTATCACATTTACAACGCCAAGTTCCAGGCGAGTTCAAAAATCTTTGGTTTAACTCGGCCGGGGTTTGAACTCACGATTAATTGGGTCATCTCGTCCGATTAAAAGAGAATACATGTCTGGAGCAAAGACAACGGTGAGGGAAATGGGGGCGGGGGGGACTTTCTTCCTGTTTAGACATAATACTAGACATTCTATATACCTTTCCACTCTCTACCCTGTGTGTGGTCTAAACTAGGGGTCGTCCAAAGTTTTCAACATTTTCATAGTCCTACAAAGCGTACAACTGGGAGGACTGCGGGGGTATCAGTTAAGTTTAGCTTTAATCGCTTAATAAAATGTTGATATTTTTCAGCGAACTTTTACAACTTTCCTTTGTTTACATTAGTTGATTAAAGCTGCATAGTCCGATGGTTTTGAGTCTCGGCTATTTTGCCAAGATAAATATATCAAATTGATTGGTATAATCTATCTTACTTTACTTTATGGTAACATTGATTTTAAATGGCTAACTTTGGAGATATTTGAAGCACAAACGTGCAAAATTAATTTTGGCTAGCATGCCAAAACTTAGATAAAAGATTCACCCCATACTTACAGTACAGGGGTGAAAACCAACCCATTAGAAAAGCTGGCGAAGAATTTCGACATGCTGGGGAAATTAATTGAGTGAATAATGTCTTAATTTTAGAAGCAATATTTATTCTTTCGATATGTTTTTATATTTCCGCGCTACCTTTGAGTTGAAAAATGTAATAAAACATGCAGTTTAATAGACTTTAAAAGTGAAATCGATGGCGTTCTCTGGCTGCCATCTTGTCTTTTTGCATTCTCTCCCATTTCACCAACTCTGTACTGATATAAGTAACCATTTGACACTGGTGCCAGGCATTCTACCCCCTGTTCTATTCTAAAGCTATTTTTGCCCGTATTTAGACTACGTTGTCGTTCACCCCTGTATGGTCAGTACGGGGTGAATCTTTTATCTAGCAAAAACTCTAAGTGTTTGAGTATCTAAGTTAAATATGTAGAATCAAATATAGGTGAATGTTTTGGTTTGAAAAATGTGATACTTAATTGGATTATGCAACTTTAAATAGGGGAATTTTCAATCGCAGACAATTGGTCTCCCTCATTCCACTGCTCCTTGCCCTAGAACGCCAGGCTAGATATTGAAATGTATCAATTTTTAAGTCACTGGTTTGACTAGACTAGCGGTTCGAATCAAATGACCTACCAAAACAGGAGGCGGGGGCTCAACTCACTCGGTCACCCCATCTGGGTTTGTAGTAAAGCACCTGTCACACCTTACTGGACTGAGTACCGGACACCACCGGAAAAAGAATTGTCTAGTCTGGTGCTCTACGTGTACCGGACGAGAACCGGATGAGAACTGGACACGTAATGGATGGGTACCGGACATGTACCAGACAAAACTGACAAACCGGACACCAACGGATGGGTACCAGACATGTATGGATGGGTACCAGATGGGTACCGGACATGTACCGGACAAACCTGACACCAACCGGACATGTCAGTCCAGCAGTGTCCGGTAGAAGTTTTGTGCATGTTCAAAACTTGTACCGGACACCGCTGGACACCGCCAGATGGGTACCAGACATGTACTGGACATCGCCGTACAGTACCGGACAGTGTCCGGTTCTCGTCCGGTTCCCCAGTCCGGTAAGGTGTGACTGGGCCTTAAGCCATTGATGTGTACTACTTTTGGGAGGAGTGAGAGGAGTGTTTTTCTCTCCGCTAAATATTGTGGTTTTCTCTGTGGCAGAGTGGTTAGAGTGTGCGACTTTTTGCTAGGTCAGACTCCTAATCTGAAGGTCGGTGGTTCAATTCCCGATGCCATCACTCTGCCAATTTGGATTTCCACTGCTGTGTATAACTTACAGCGTCATCAGAGGCCAGTTGCTCTCATGCCATGTCTATGTGGTGTGGGAGGTTAAAAATCCATTGGGTCGGTGAAAGCATAGGCTCAGCCTTTCTATCAAACAACTGTTTAATGGTGAAAACAACACCATTCAGACTTATTCATTATAGTCAGTATAAATATTCAAGAAGAAGTCTAGAAAAGTGGTACTCTTTGTATGCCATCAAAATTTTGAAAACTTGGAATGATCCCTTAGTAAAATTGACCAATTTCATACCCACCCACATACACATACACACCATAGCCCCCCCCCCCCCACACACACATGATTTACACCCACCCACACACACATGGTGTACACACGCAGCACACACATAGCCTCCTGCCGGCGGTATGAGGTACTAGAGCACGATGACGTAACGCTTGAGTTGTTTATACCGCTCTGCGAATGCGCAGACCGCCACCGGAACCGGATGTTGGGCGTCTGCTGGTTGCTGGTTGCTGGGCGTCTGGTCGCCGCTGTGGCGAGTCTCTTCTTTCTGCCAGCACGCCTGATACCAGCGAGGGAGTTTTGCTGATTCACCAGACGGCTTCCCTTGTACGCACACCCTTAAAGATGCATGGTCCGATGGTTTTGAGTTTCTGTCATTTTCTTAGATAAATATATTAGATTCACCATTATAATCTACCTTAAGTAACTTTTATTTTAAATGGCTAACTTTTGAGATATTTGCAGTGCAAACAAAATTAATTTTGGCAAGCATGCCAACACTCTGACACCATAGGCTTATGCAGTAAGAGATTCTATTGCATTGGCCCAGGATTTCATTCTGTGTTTAAACAAATGCTTAATAAGGGCATCAGTATCCAAGTTAGATAGGTAGAATCAAATCTAGATAATTTGGAGTGTTTGGAGCAAGTACATTGCATTATATGATGGGATATATACTATATGCCGACAGTCATAGGGAGGGTAGACTGTATGATACAGTAATGATATAGCATATAACATAGCTTATATAACATATATGAAATACATATATAACACATACACACAAATTGGCCTGATTTACCAGTGGGGCAGCACTATAAAGTCGCCATGAGTGCGCACTATCACAAGCCAGTACCCATCCTCACATGACCTTAGATGTTGCCAAGACGTAAAACTCCAACAAACAACCAACCACTAAATGGCCGTGGTCTGCGTTGAGCAATCAGCCGGATTGTATTTGCAGATGAAACGGTCTTATCAGCAATGGGCGTGGAATTGTCGGGACGGAGGGACTTTGGGGAGGGGAGCGGAGATGGGGGGCGGGGGGGGGGGGGCAGGAGGCGGGCTGGGGACGGGAGGAGGGTGGGTGAATGCGGGGAACGCGCGGTATCTGACCCGCAGGGGGCGGGGTACAAGTGCTGCCCATCTGCGGGTGTTGACGCACCCACGTCTTATAACAATACACAAGGTGGTGCGTCTCGGCACCCTTCTGTCAACACCCCTACCTCACCACCACCTCACCCCCACCCCCACCCACACCCAACCCCAACCCCACACCCACACCCACACCCTCCAACTCCCAGCCGCACAAACTAGCTCCCTCTTAAAGTTGCATAGTCCGATGGCTTGGGGTTTCTGTCATTTTTCTGAGATAAATATGGTTGGTTGGTGGAGTTTTACATCCTGGCAACATCTAAGGTCATATCAGGACTGGGTACCGACTTGTGACAGAGTGCATTCATTGCGACTTTATTTTGCTTCCCCACTAGGAAATCAGGCTGTCGGCACCATGACTCGATATGCCACTCATCACATTATCCTGACACTGAGCTAACCAGTCCTTGTCCTATCCTATTAATGCAGAGCACCAGGCTAGGAAGCGACACGTATCAATTTTATAAGTCATTGGTTTGACTCGACCAGGAACCGAACTCCCGATTTTCTGCATGCGAGGCCCGTGCTCTACCAATTTGGCCAGTGCATCTGGATTTTCTTAGATAAATATATTGAATTGATTGTAATAATATTACTTTAAATTGTTTTGGTTTTGAAATGTTAATGTTTCATCGGACTATGCGGCTTTAAGTAGTTAGTGGATAGAAAGGTGGGCAGGGGTGTGGGGTGTGGAGGTGGATGGGCAGAAAACAGTAACCGAGATTATTATAAAATTCAAAATCAAATACTTGAATTTGTTTACCCTCATTTGTTAATGGTGCTGCGCTGACACAGTCGCAAAGTCGATGTCCACCATTTATATGAACCCAAATGTTGCTAAGGCGTAAAACCCCAATATGCACCCATAATATTAAATGGCATTGTGGTATGGTTATATTGGGGAGGTTTTTCCAGGAAGAATGAAAGTATTGCCAATTATTGTTGTAGAAACAGCTACTCGTGTTTATTTATTTGTTTGTTGTTGTTGTTTTGTTTGTGATCAGTTTTAAAAGAAATCCAACTCAAATATCACCTTAATGACTGGCAATATCACAGAAACGTCAAGAACTAGCCTAAATAGCTTAGATCATCTGGAAACGGCCATTGGAAATTGGTTAGCAGAACTCCCCTGACATCCTTCCACTTTTTTATTATATTTGGTCAAAGTTCCAATTTTAATTCAAAATTAATACATTTTGTACATTTAATCTTGAAAAAATATTATCTCAAGAACAATAATAATTAATATACATAGCCTAACTGTTTTTGGATTTGGGCTTGTGATTTCAACGTCTACAGGAAGGACTATAAATACTGAACCCGATGCATATTTCTTTTAATTTCGCTGCCTGTACCTAATTTTTATGTGTGTGAAGCGGGTTCTTTTTTTGTGTGTGTTGTGGGGGGGGGGGGGGTCGCAATCCAGCCTTAGGGGTCATCCAACGTTTTCAACAGTTTCACAGTCATACAAAGAATATGACTAGTTGTAGGGCGTGTCAGTCAGCTACGATTTTTATCATTTAATAAAAATGTTCTCTCTTTTTTGTTTGCAAACTTTTTTCTTTTTCTTTTTTGGTTGATTAAGTGGGGAAATATTTAATCGTGGACAATTGACTACATCATTGTTCCGAGTGTGCATGAGCTGAAAATGGCGTTGGGAGCAAAGCAAAGTCATACGGCCATTGAGTTTGCTGATATGCGTAAGGCAAAACTGCCATTTTATTCAAAATAAATAGAAATACATAACAATTTGGCACAAACATGGATGGAAGGATGCAATATAATAATATAATGAATATGTTTAAGACACAACTCTCCATAATTAAGCATTTTGAGCTAAGAATGATATAATTTCAGTCACTTTACAGGCTGATGATTACATCACCATTGATTAGCCAGAATTAATTCTTGTTCTAAATATTAAAATGTCAAATGTGTCAACAAAAATTTGTTTCAAAGATATATATAACCAATATCTGATTAACCCTACTCATTTTCTATTTCTACATATGTCATTAACCATGGGATATAAATAAAAACATGAATAAAATAAGTAAAACTGACTCTGGCTATGGCTCTAACACTAGTCTGAGAGCCTAGATTTGTCTCAATCTAAATGCACATGGCATAAGATGTGCTGATTATATTGATGTAAATGCAATGCACCACGCCGCTGGAACCTGGGAACTGTGATGTAGTCTATTGGTCTTCCTCATTCGACTGTTCTTTGGCATATCCTAGTAATGCCAAATGCCAGGCTATGTAGTGATAAGTATAATTGTTTAAGGTAATTGGCTGGACTAGACCAGGGTTTGAACCCGGCGATTCGAATCCCAAGACCTAACAAAATGGGAGGCGGATGCTGAACTCATTTGGCCACCCGATATGGGTCTGCAGCAAAATGTGCATGCCCCCTCCCAACGCATTGAGGGAGGGTGGGGGCGGTCTGGAAAAGTAGTATTCTTTGTACTGCCTTGAAAATGTTGAAAACGTTGGACGACCCCCTAAAGCCCCAGTCACACATAGCCGGACGAGCCCCGGATTTTGAGCCGGACCACCCACGGACCAACGGCCCGGACTGTCCCGGACCATCAATCAATCAATAGTTCCGTCCTCTAGTCGAGGGTTGGATGCAATGGTTCTCCACTTGTCCCGATGGTGTGCTGTTCTGATAGACTGTGAATAATTCAAGCCTGTCCACTGTGAAATATTTGTAAACCATGATGTTCTTGGTCTCCCTCTCCCTCTGCTGCCATTCACCTTCCCTTCCAACAATGTACGGTATATTGAATTGTCCCGGACCGCCATGGATAAAATCACTGTTTTCGTTGATTTTTGCCTCGCAGTCACACTTTCCCGGATGAGCCCCGGATGAGCCCCGGACCACCCCTGGACTGCCCCTGGACTCGGCCGGACTGGCCCCGGATGAGGCTGGACCACCCCCGGGACTGCCCCGGACCACCCCCGGGCTATCCCGGATCACCACCGGACTATCCCGGATCACCCCCGGTCTTACGGGGGCAGTCCGGGAGTGGTCCGTAGCTAGGCCGGGGGTACTCCTGGATAGTCCGGGGATGGTCCGGGTCAAACCGTGGCTCAAAATGACCCCGTACCACCCCCGGACAGGCCGGTCCACCCCCAAAATACCCGCACCA
The DNA here is from genome assembly GCA_030323885.1 of Branchipolynoe longqiensis. Taxonomy (NCBI): domain Eukaryota; kingdom Metazoa; phylum Annelida; class Polychaeta; order Phyllodocida; family Polynoidae; genus Branchipolynoe; species Branchipolynoe longqiensis. The sequence goes on from CM059188.1 coordinate 31,631,838, forward strand.
CCCCCGGATCAGGCCGGATCAGGCCGGATTGAGCCCAGATCACAAAATCCCCTGGACCGCCCCGGATGTTTTAAACATTTTAAAACATCTGGGGCTGACCCCGGACGGCACCGGACGAGCCACGGATCAGGCCAGATCAGGGGGTGTCGGCACGGACGAGCCACGGACGAGCCACGGATCACTCCGGATCGCCCCGGAACACCCCGGATGGCAGTCCGGGGCTCGTCCGGCCCCTGATCCGGGAATGTGTGACTGGGGCTTTAGGAGTAGGTTACCCTGGGTGCAGACCGAAGCCAGCCCTGTTATTGACACGCGTGTGAATGTGGCTGCAATCAGCTGAGACAAAATCAACCCCTGATAAATGTGCTTGTTTGTTTGGTGTACCAATTTGTGACAGTGCATACTGATGGTGACTTTATAGTGTTGCCCCGCTAAAACACTTGGTTTCTGATATCATGACTCAATATCTCACTCAGTCTCATTATCCTCAAATTGAGCAAACCAATATGTGCCCTATCCTGTTAATGCAACAGGGCATAATCAGGGTTGCTAGTACATTGCAGTAGGTTATAGGGATGGCTGCAGGTATACTGCAGCATGATATAGGGAGGGCTAATGGTACACTGAAGTAGGGTATAGGGAGGGCTGTTGGTAGGCCCTCAAATAGGCCTAGACTGAAGTAGGGCATAGGTAGTGCTGATCGTACATAGCAATATGGGATAGGCCGGCTGAGGGTACATAACAGTAGGGGATAGGGAGGGCTGCAATTAGATAGCAGTACGGGGTAGGGAGGGTTATGGGTACATAGTAGTATGGGATAGGGGGGACTATAGGTACATAGCATTAGCAGTATGTGATACGGAGGGTTGCGGGTACATAGCAGTATGGGATAGGGAGAGGTGCAGGTACATAACAGTAGGGCATAGGGAGGGCTGCAATTACATAGCAGTATGGGATAGGGAGGGTTGCGGGTACATAGAAGTATGGGATAGGGAGGGATGCAGGTACATAACAGTAGGGCATAGGGAGGGCTGCAATTACATAGCAGTATGGGATAGGGAGTGTTACGTTTACATAGAAGTATGGGATAGGGAGGGATGCAGGTAAATAACAGTAGGGCATAAGGAGGGCTGCAATTACATAGCAGTATGGGATAGGGAGGGTTGCGGGTACATAGAAGTATGGGATAGGGAGGGATGCAGGTACATAACAGTAGGGCATAGGGAGGGCTGCAATTACATAGCAGTATGGAATAGGGAGGGTTGTGGGTGCATAGAAGTGTGGGATAGGGAGTGTTGCAGGTGCATAGCAGGATGGGATAGGGAGGGCTGCAAGTAAATAGCATAAGGAGATAGGGAGGGCTGCAGTTACATAACATGATTTTGATAGGAAGGGCTGCAGGTACATAGTAGTATGGGATAGGGAGGGTTGCGGGTATATACCAGTTCGGGATATGGAGGGCTGCAGGTGCATAGCATTATGGCATAGGGAGGGTTGCAGGTTCATAGCAGTATGGGATAGGGAGGGATGCAGGTACAGTGCAGTAGGGCGTAGGGAGGGCTGCAGTTACATAGCAGTATAGGATAGGGAGCGCTGAAGGTACACAGCATTAGGCTATAGGGAGGGCTGCAGTTACATATCAGTATGGAATACGGAAGGCTTAGGGTACATAACATTAACACTAGGGCATAGGGAGGGTAGACGAGGATTTTAAAATAAAAGCCAAACTCTATGCTCATTGCTCACATAAAGAAAACACCATTAGAAGAAGCCAGCAAGGCTGTGTTAAGTCAGACATGCTCTGTCAAGTTTGCAGACGGACACACTGACAGGTAAGCGCGTCGTCAAAGTGGCTACAGGTTATTCACTCAATCCTATACTAAATCACCCCCCCCCCACAAGACATATCACATTGGCCATATATATACATATATACACATATATATAGTAAAACCTCTCTAAATCGACCGACCATGGGACCGACTTTAAATTGTCCATTTAGGGACAGAATTTTCTTTTCGTTACAATGATATTGTATGGGCGATCGTTGGTAACCCAAATAAAGCAATCGATATAGGGGAGTGGCCGATCTGTGGAGGTGGTCGGTTAGAAAGGTTTTCCCACTTAGTCACATTATCCTGACACTGAGCTAACCTGTCCTTGCTCTATCATAATAATGCCAAACGCCTGGCGAGGAAGCGACAAGTATCAATTTGTAAATCATTGGTTTGACTCAGCCAGGGTTCGAACCCACAAACCAAGATGTGTGTGTATATATATATATGAAGAGTTCAGGCGCAAAACCACGTAAATGCCAATCCGAAAATGGAGATAATCATTGGAATCAAATCACCAAAAAATTCAATTTATTATATTCCTACTTGTTTGTCCATTGTTCCATAACGATATGATCATATAACAAAGGGAATTAGTGAGAATTTAAATTATTTTCATATAAAAATCTTTTATTTAAACTACTTTTTTGGATTGGCGTTTATGTGGTTTTGCGCCTGAACTCTTCATATATATGTATATGTATATATATGTATATATGTATATATATATATGTATATATATATATATATATGTATATATATAACCCCAGCCTTATATGCCACATGTGTACATGGGCTTATCAAAATCCAGATCGTCTCTTCCTCTACGCTCAGCCCCCCATACAATTGTATTATGATGAAAATGGCGTCTTGACTTGGTCAAATGGCCCCCCAATAGATCTCGGCACACCTGAGTGTTACCTCGCCATCACCCCCCTCGGACGCACCTACTTAGGCCGACTGTCTCGTGAGGTGGCGGCGGGAGAAGCGGGAAGGGGAGGGGGTAGCGACCGGGTGGGCAGCGTGGCGGGGTACGCGGCCGGCGAGGCGGCGGCGGGCGGGTAGAGGCCCGGGCCGGGCCGGGGAAGTGGTAGGCGGAGGGGGCCGGGAGGGGGGCCGGCGGGCGGTGGGTGGGGGGGAGGCCCGGCCGGGGCAGTGGTGGGCGGAGAGGACTGGGAGGGGGGCACGGGTAAGGGACGGGGGAGGGGAGTGGGGGGGGGGGGCGCCCGGAGCCTCCAGCACCGCGCTCCGGGCGTCTAGACGGGCCCGGCCGGCGTCACGGGCCCGTCGTCTTATCGTCGTCGGCATCGTCTTGGTCGACACCCGCCGTCCGCTCCTTGCTACACGGGCCCAGTATTTCACCAGCAATTCGCCGACAGCTAAGTTTTCAACACCAACCTCCACCCCCACCCCACCCCTAAACAAAATTTCCCCCAAAATTAGATAACATCAAAATCAATGGTTGGTGGGATTTTAATATTATTATTTCTATCAATATCATCATCTCTTATTTACCGGCCGAGGTGGTGTAATCGGTAGAGCGCGGGCCTCGTGTGCGGAAGGTCGGGAGTTCGGTTCCCGGTCGGGTCAAACCAATGACTTGTAAAAATGTATACTTGTCGCTTTCGAGCTTGGCATTAATAGGATAGGGCAAGGACTGGTTAGCTCAGTGTCAGGATAATCTGACTGAGTGGATAATTGGGTCATGGTGCTGGCGACGTGATTTCACAGTGGGGCAGCACTATAAAGTTGCCATGTGTGTGCACTGTCACAAGTCGGTGCCTGTCCTGATATGACCTTAGATGTTGCCAGGATGTAAAACTCCAACACACAAACAAATAAGTTATTCGCTGACTGTCAAGTCTTCAGTACCAGCCTCCCTCCCCGTAAACAAAAAAGCAAGCGTGCAAAAACAAATCAAATGACATCAAAATCAAAGGTCACGATTGGTGAGATTTATTATTATCATTATTATTATTATTGTTATTGTTATTATCATCATTATTATGAATGACTTAGCTGGACTCATCATGTTAGTGGTACTGGTAGTATAGTTACTTATACTAGTTATACTTATAGTATGAATCACCGTACAATTTCCATTGCCAAAGTCTTAAACTTGTAATACTCTGCATGACGGAGTTGAAATTGGTGTAGTTTCTATTCATGAAGTCTCATCTAACTACGATGTAGTCTGAATGACGCAGTTTTCGTTAGAGAAGTTTTGTCGGTCATGTGTATGATGTAGTTGGAATATGTGTAGTTTACATTCGTGAAGTCTTATTCATAATGGTTATGGATTCAGAATGACATAATTGAATTATGTGTAGTTTCCATTCACAAAGTCTTGTTCATAATGGTTGTGTATTCAGAATGACATAATTGAATCAACTGTAGTTTCCATTCATAGAGTCTTGTTCATAATGGTTGTGTATTCAGAATGACGTTATTGAATTATGTGTAGTTTCCATTCATGAAGTCTTTTTCAGAATGGCTAAGTATTCAGAATGACGTAGTCGAATTATGTGCTGTTTCCATTAACAAAGTCTTATACATAATGGCTATGTATTCATAATGACGCAATTGAAATATATGTAGATTCCATTTGGAAGTCTTATTCATAATGGGCATTCAATCAGAATGACGTAGTTAAAATATGTGTAGTTCCCATTCAGAAAGTGTGATTCATAATGGCTATGTATTCAGAATGACATAGTTAAAAATATGTGTAGTTCCCATTCACAAAGTGTGATTCATAATGGCTATATATTCAGAATGACGTAGTTAAAATAGGTGTAGTTCCAATTCACAAAGTGTGATTCATAATGGCTATGTATTCAGAATGACATAGTTAAAAAAGCTGTAGTTCCCATTCCCAAAGCCTGATTCATAATGGCTATGTATTCAGAATGACGTAGTTAATATATGTGTAGTTCCCATTCACAAAGTGTGATTCATAATGGCTATGTATTGAGAATGATGTATAGTTAAAATATGTGTAGTTCCCATTCACAAAGCCTGATTCACAGTGCCTATGTATTCATAATTACGTAGTTAAAATATGTGTAGTTCCCATTCACAAAGTGTGATTCATAATGGCTATGTATTCAGAATGACGAAGTTAAAAATATGTGTAGTTCCGATTCACAAAGTGTGATTCATAATGGCTATGTATTGAGAATTACGTAGTTAAAATATGTGTAGTCATTCACAAAGTTTGATTCACAATAGATATATATTCAGAATCACGTAGTTGAAGCATACGCAGATGCCATTCTGCGTATGTATACGCATTCATTCCACGAAATGTCTCCATGAATATATTTTACAATAACGCTCGGTAAACCGTTTGTAGAACGTGCCCATATGAACGCGATTTATTGATACAGTGCGCAGAGACAACACTTGACATAGCCTAGTCTATACAGCGATTCAGAAATGCAGTTTGCTCGCCAGCCAATATAGAAGCAAGTGCTACAAAGCCATCATTTAATGAGTCTGTCGTTTTATTCTAGACCACAGGACGCGGTAGCCCAATCGGTAAAGCGCAGGCTTCCTGTGTGGAAGGAAGGTCAGGAGTTTAAATCCCAGCTTCAAATCCTGCCCAAGTAAAAATTATACGATTTTTATAGCACTTTATTCCATCACGTTTTATTCCAATAGTTTTATTCTATCTGCGTACCACCTGAGATTACAATTCTTTTAATTATTAAAAATATATGATATTTTGTAGCGTTTTATTCCATCATGTTTTATTCCATTAGTGTCTTATTCCATGTGTGTACCACCAGCTGAAAATCCCAAGCTGTAGATATAAAATTGAAATGGACAAGGCTATTTATTTGCAGAGCTGCTTTGCACTGCGAATTAGCGGAGGAATGATAATTATTTGCAGAGCTGCTCTGCAAATTGCTGAGAGTGTGCTAATCATCACTCAATCTTCATGAAAATTGGCCAATAGTTAGAAAACAGGTATGTGAAAATAAATATGGTTGTTTCAAAGATGAACATCATCACATTTTAGTGATTTACAGAGGTTTTTGATAAAACAGGGGAAAAAAGAATTCGGAGAAATTCTCATTAAACTTCTAGTGGTGGATTAAAAAGATTTGAAGACCCAAATGAAGAAGAACACTTCATCTACATGATGCAAAAGACAGCTTGTTAGTACCTCTAAAAGTGGCCCACAGCAAAGCAAAGAGTAATGGTGCTGTCACATTACGAAGCTTCTCGCCAATGCGTGTCAACGTATGTGATTTTTTTGGCGTAACGTCGGGATACGTCAGGAAGCATTATGCACGTGTTAGGAGTGCGTTGGTATTCGTTGATCTATATCGACGGTCGGCGACGGTTGGCGGCACGCGTCAGGGAATCGGCGAAGTTTTGTGCTTGCACAAAACTTTCGACGTGCGACGATGCGCGGGTGCCAACGTTATGGCGACGTTAGGGGCGTGTAGAGATATGTTAGACGCACTGGAATAATGTTATGTGAACGCTAGGAATGCGACACACGCGCGTGAGGCTTGTTGAAATACATTGCACCCACCTTTCTTCTTTTTTTTTTCTCACGCGTCGATATACCTTACCACAACGTCGGCCACACGCTGCCACTATGTTGCACTGACGCCGAAAAGTTTGACGTGTCTCGACGATTTTGTGCGTTGGCGGTGCGCCGGCGAGAAGCATCGTAATGTGACAGCGCCATAACGCATCCCACAAAAGTCAGGTAAACACCGTGATTCGTAGCTCTGCGAATAGGCAGTGCGAATTGAAATACCCGCTATTCAGTAACGGTTTGTTGATGCTATATTTCATAACTGTAGCTATTTGTGCATCTAACATTATGACAAGTATCTAGCTAAGTATGAGTTATGTAACTACCTTATACAACCGTATTGTGTAAGTCTATACCCACCAGGTATTCACGCTTGAAGATCACCTTTTAACGGCAAGTCAATTCTATGTCTTAATTCAAATAGTGCCTGTTGCAAGATAATCACACACTCTACCAATCCTTTTGTTTTTTCTTCTGCAGGAAACCCATGAAATATTGAATGTGGTAGTGACTATGAGTTATTAGTAAATGAGAACAGTACTGACTTATGCTACACTATATATATATATATGTATATATATATATATATAATGCAGTATAAGTTAAACATATATATATATGTATATATATATAAACTTATTATATTATATTAGATTCAAGTTGTGTAATCCGATGAAAGCAAAGCATCACATTTCTTTTACAGTCAAACATTTACCTAGGTTTTATCTTACATATCCAACTTAGATACTGGTGCACTCATTCAGCATTTATTATGACATATATGAATACATTAAGTCAATTTAATCGAACCTGTTATTGCAGAAGCCTGTGGTGTCAGAATATCGACATGCATCCCAAAATTAGCTTAGAATGTTTTAACTTCAAATATCATCAAAGTTTACCTTCTTAATATTAATAATAATAAGTGACTCGAATCATGGATTATAAAGATCAACCTAAATTATATATTTACCCCCCCCCCCCAAACAAAATGGTGAAAACTCAAAACCATATATAACTTGAAGAATTTTCTGCTGCATGGAACTGTGTTAAACCTATTAGTATTACTGCTGAAGCAAACCTATGGGGTCAGAATGTTGACATGCATGTACAAATTAATTTGGCCTATTTTCAAGTAAAATTTCTCCAATGTTAGCCATTCATAATAAAGTTATTTCGAAGTTAAAGCTGCATAGTCCGATGAAAACATCAAATTTTCAAAACCAAAACACTTAGTAAGATTTGGTGCTACATATTCAACTTAGATACTGATGCACTTAGTAACCATTTGTTACTGCATAGAAGGTCGTAATAAGTCAAGTTAATAGAGCCTGTTACTATTGAAGTCTATGGTGTCAGAGTTTTGGCGTGCTTGCCAAAATTAATGTGTCATGTTTTGACGTCGAATATCTCCAAAGTTAGCCATTTAAAATAAAATTTACTTCCAACTGAAATAAAATAGATTACAACGATCAGCATACTGTACTTAGCTCAGAAAATGGCAGAAACTCAAAACCATCGGACTATGCAATTCTAAGTAAGGTAGATTACACCAATTAAAGTAAGGTAGATTATACCAATAAACATACAGTATTGATATTCCTTTTTTTAATTGTAGAAACTGAAAGGCATTGACTATGCAACTTTGAAGCTTTATATATAAATATACATATACAGTAAAACCTCTCTAAATCGACCGACCTTGGGACCGACTAGATGTGGTCCATTTAGGGAGGTGGTCGGTTTAGGGAGTTAGAATATCCTTACAATGGTATTGTTGGGAACCAAAAAAAAGCGATCGATATAGGGGAGTAGTTGATCTATGGAGGTGGTCGATTAGAGAGGTTTTACTATATATATATATATATATATATATATATAACCTAGTGTATTATATTAGAATAGATTATTGTAGATGACCTTACCGATACCACTGATAAGTCTGTAGCATGTACCAAGAATGACAACACAGCAAACTATGAGCACCGTCCAAATATGCACAGGGAGAGAACAATAATAAATAATAATAATAATAGCATTTATTTCCATATGGTCAATGTGCCAGGACTAGTGGAAAGAGTCTGTCCACAACTGAACCTTCCCCATGTTTTAGTAGAAAGGAATGTAGGAATTTAAAAAAATGCGGAGAATCAGTTGCAGGATGGGGAAGATTATGAATTTAAATGACATAGAATTTGTAGGAATGTGGAAGTGAGAGAAATGAGAAAGGAGGGAGGTGTGTGGGTACAGGAGGGGAAGCTGACAGTGTAGCTTCGCACTGTGTGTGTGTGTGTGGGAGTATGGTGTTGGCAAGCAGCTGCAGTTGGGCTCCGGAAGTAAGAGTTGGACTACAGGTGGCGCTGGTGGCAGGACAGGGAGTGTGAGGAGATGGAATCTCCACCCGAGGACGATGGCCGGCTGTAGAGGCAATGAATGGTGGAAATTAAATGGCTGGCAGAGGAAGCGCAGCTTGTGTGTGTATATATATATATATGTATATATATATATATAGCAGTGTCAGTATGACAGTGACAGTGTGACAGTGGCAGTGTGACAGTGCCAGTGTGAAAGAATCAGTGTGACAGTGTCAGTGTGACAGTGTCAATGTGACGGTGTCAGTGTGATAATATCCGTGTGACATTGGCAGTGTGACAGTGTCAGTGTGAAAGTGAAAGTGTGACAGTGTCAGTGTGACAGTACCAGTGCGACAGTGACAGTGTCAGTGGGACATTGTCAGTGTGATAATATCCGTGCGACAGTGTCAGTGTGACAGTGTCAGTGTGAAAGTGAAAGTGTGACAGTGTCAGTGTGACAGTACCAGTGCGACAGTGTCAGTGTGAAAGTGTTACCGTGGCAGTGGCAGTGGCAGTGTCAATATGACAGTGGCAGTGTGATAGTGTCAGTGTGCCAGTATCAGTGTGACAGTATACATGTGGTAATGGCAGTATAACAGTATCAGTGTGACATTGCCAGTGTGACAGTGTCATTGTGACAGTGTCATGGTGACAGTGTCATTGTGACAGTATCAATGTGACAGTGTCAATGTGACAGTGCCATTGTGACAGTGTCAGTGTGACAGTGTCAGTGTCAGTGTGACAGTGTCAGTGTGACAATGTCAGCGTGGAAGTGGCAGTGTGACAGTGGCAGTGCGACAGTGTCAAGGTGACTGGAAAACCAGGTCATGGTGATGGCGACCTGGCATCCCCATCGAGCAGCACTATAAAGTCAACATGAGAGTGCACTGTCAAAAAATGGTACCCGTCCTCCTATTATCTTATATGTTGCTCGGACATGAAATCCCAATATACTAAAGCAATGTTTCCTTAAAGTGCCTGTCACACTATGCCGGATTGAGCTATGGACAGAATTGTCTAGTCCGGTGGTGATAAGTATCAGAATGTATTAAAACATGTCAAAGTGTTGCGACATCGGGTCAAAGGCTGCCAGACAAACGGACATGAAAAGGACATGAACCGGACATGAACGGATAGCCAAAAGACGAAACATACTCAAACCGAACAAGAACTGTAGACATCAATCCGGTGGCAGCCATTCCTAGTTTTGTGCATGTTCAAAACTTGTATGGACACAAACCAGACTTTGTTCAGTTTCTGTCCATCTCCCCCAATCCGGTGATGTGTGACAGGGCCTTTAGTTTGAAAAGAGTCAACTTTACCACAGAACGAATGAATTGCTATGCAGTTAGTTGTCTCCCTTTTTGTGAACTCATTTTACACAGGAGTAGAATTTACCCAGGCATGACCACTCCTTGCAGTATGGCAAGATCAGGTGTTGTCAGTAACGGCTAAATAAAGGTGAGACAATGACCGGGCGTGATGGCCGAATCGGTAAGAGCGATGGCTGCCTCCCACGTTATGAGAGGACATGAGTTCGAACCCTGACTGAATCGAACCTAATGACTTACAAGATTTATACTTGTAGCTACCCAGGCTGGTACTCGGTGCATTAATAGGGATAGGACAATGACTGGTTTGCTCAATATCAGGATAATGTGACTGAGTTATCGGGTCTTGGTGACAGTGGCAGTGTGACAGTGGCAGTGTGACAGTGGCAGTGTGAGAGTGGCAGTGTGACAGTGTCTGTGTGGCAGTGGCAGTGTGAAAGCGTCAGTGTGATACTGATTGTGTCAGTATGACGATATCAGTGTGAAAGTGACGGTGTCAAACAAAGTAGCCGTTAGGGCGCTCTGTCACAAGTCGGTCACGGTCCTGATAGTAATTAGATGTTATTAAAATGTTTTTTTAATAACAAAAACAAACAAAAACACCGAACAAATGTCATTTCTACACTGCAAATATTTCTCTGTCTGCGTGTGTGTGAGTGAGTGAGTGAGTGTGTGTGTGTGTGTGCCTGTGCTCTTTTAGTTTTAGTGTAGCGCCCCCTAGCGGTCCAAGTGGCTGGTGGCGTAACGGCAGGCGGAGAGGTGTGTATCGGGTTAAGCATTGCGGGCTGGGGCAGGCAATTTTACCCTTTTTTCCCATGGAGATAATCAGTGGCAGGTGTGCCAGTGTGACGTCACCTTACGACACGCTTCCCTGACCATTATCTACCTGAGGGTCCACTATGTGAATCTCCCATCCTTCCTCCACTGCCGCCCCCTCCCCTCCACCGTCTGTACTCCCCCTCCCATCTTTTTACTCAACCTCCCCCCTCTGTACTCCCCCTCGCCCTCCCTACTTCCCCTCCCCATCTAAATTCCCCCCTCTGTACTCCCCCTCCCCCTCTGTACTTCCCCCCCCCATCTCAATTCCCCCCTCTGTACTCCGCGTTCCCCCCTTTTTACTCCCACTCCCCTCTCAACTCCCCCCGCTGTACTCCCCTTCCCCCTCTCCAAACCCCCTCCCCTATCTACACCCTCCCCCTCTCTACTCCCCCCACTCTACTCCCCTCCTCCTCTCTATAACCCCCTCCCCCTCTCTACTCCAACTCCCCCCTCTCAACTCCCCCTCCCCTCTCTACTCCTCCTCACCCCTCTCTAAACCCCTCCCCTCTCTACTCCCCCCTCCCTCTCTCTACTCCCCCTCTCTACTCCACATCCCCTCTCTACTCCCCCTCCCTCTCTACACCCCCTCCACCCTCTCTACTCCCCGTCCCCTCAGCTACGCCCCCCCCTAGTCCCCCCTCTACTCCCCCCTCTCTACCCCTCCCCTCTTTACTCTCTACTCCCCTCTCTACTCCACCCTTTCTACTCCACGCTCTCTACTTCCTACCCCCCCCTCTCTACCCCCTCCCCCTCTCTATTCCCACACCCCCTCTCTACTATCCCTCTCCTTCTTCCACGCCCCCCTCTCTACCCCCATCTATACTCCCCCCTCCCCCTCTCACACTATCCCCCCCTCTCTACCACCCCCCCCCCTCCTTTACACTTCCCACACTCTACCTACTCCCCCCCCCCTCTCAACCTACTACCCACCCCCCTCTCTACTCCCCATGCCCCTCTCTACTACCCATCCCTCTCTACCCCCCTACACCCCTACCCTCCCCCCTCTCTAACTCCCCCCCCTCTCTACCCTATCCACTCCCTGTCTGTACCCCCCTCCCCACTCTCTACTCCCCCTCCCTCCCACAGTCCACACCCACATACCTGTCTCGACACAACCAACACCCAAATTTGTCGCCAAGGGGCACTCCCTTATATACTTGCTATGTAATTCATTGTGTGAATATAAATAATAAAGATGAGTTTTCTTATATTAATTCGCCACTATTTGATACCCTCTTGACAGTGACAGTGACAGTGACAGTGACAGTGACAGTGACAGTGACAGTGACAGTGACAGTGACAGTGACAGTGACAGTGGCCGTGGCAGTGGCAGTTAGAGTGGCAGTGAGAGTGGCAGCCACAATGAGAGTGACAGTGACAGTGACAGCCAGTGACACAAAACCCGCCCACACTGACCGGTATGTCACTGGCCGACAGCAACAATATGGCGTTCTGAACCCAGCCCCGCCTAACGTTACCCAACATTGGAAAGAGGCCGGTAATGACCACTTCCCAGCCAGGGGAATGAGTTCAGGAGAAAAGACACTAATAAGATATGTAAGAAGATTCACCCCTCCTCCACCACACATCGGCCCCTCCCCTTCCTCCCCCTCCCCTCTCCACTCCATTTACCCTCACCTAACCCCTCACCCTTGTTTGTTCAACGACCCCCCACCCCCACCCCAACACAAAAAGTAGACATCGGCTATTAGGGGTCTCCTCTCACCCACCCAGTCACCCAGCCCTTCATCCACCCCTTACCCCCTCACCGGCTCACCCAACAACCCCTCACTTCCTCACCCCTCACCCCCTCACCCCCTCACCGCTAACCCCCTAACCCCTTAACCCCCTACCCCACTCACCCCCTAACCCCTCATCCCCTCACCCCTCACTCCACCTTACCCCCTCACCATCCCCCTAACCCCCTAACCCTCTAACCCAAACCCCTACCCCCTCACCCTCTCACCCACTCACCCCCACTCCACCTCAACCCATCCCCCCTACCTCAACCCCCTCACCCCCTCCCCTCACCCTCCCCTCACCCCTCACACACCTTCACCCCTCATCCCTCACCCCTCATCTCACCCCATCACTCTCCTCACTAATCCCCTCACATCCCTCCACCCCTCACGGGTCACCCCACACCCCTCACCGCCTCACCCCTTCCCCCCCTTCACCCCCTCCACCCCCTCATAACCCCCATTACCGACCGACACCCCGTCACCTCACCTCCGTCACCTGACCGATCACAAACCCAACCACCCCTCACCCTGCAACGTCATCACCGCCCCGTCACCCCCAAAACCGTCACCCCCACCACCGTCCACTCCCCGCACCCACCCACGCCCACCTCACCCCCTCACACTACCCCCTCACCCCCTCAACCCCTCACCCCTCACCCCTCCCCCATCGCCCCCTCGCCCCCTCACCAGACCGCTCACATAAAATAACCCTCACCACCTCACCCCCTCACCCCCCTCACCCACCCCTCACCCGCCCCTCACCCCCTCACCGCCCTCAACTCCACATACATATTACCCACCCCGCCCACTCAACTCTCAACACTCGTCCTCACCCACAGCCCTAATCACTCACACCTCCAAACCCCCCTTATTTTCCCACATCTCACACCCCCCCCACCCGCACCACCACCCCCCACACCCTCCTCTCAACACCCACCAGAATCACCCACCCCCAGCGCAACTTCCTTAACCTCCCCCGTTCCATTTCGGTCCGCACACCCGCACCCCGCACCCACCCCGCACCCCACGCCCCGCACCGCTGCACCCCGTCGCGCCCCGCATCCACACGCACCCCACACCCCGCACTCCTCCACAGCTGTCCCGCACACCCGCAAAACCGCAAACCCCGCAACCCGCAACCCGCAACCCGCACCCCGCACCCATCCATTTCCTAATAGAACCCGCAGGAAAGGAATTGTTACTCGCTATGACGTCACTGATGGAGAAGACAACCAGTTATAGTGAATTACCGTGCCTTACCTGCCACTAAGGGAACTGAATACCTTCACCAAATATCTGTCTTAATAAAACTAAATTTTATTTGAAACAAGAACAAATATTTCAGAAAGGGTATGCCATATATTGCCGTGCTTGCGTCATCATGTAACTATTTTCTGGTTGACCCAAACCAGACAGACTTATAGGAAACACTACAGGAACCATTCTCCAGCAGGGTGTTTTATTGTTATTTCAGTTGGAAATAATCTACAGTGAAGTTAGAAATGCAGCTATAGCTGGCATTGCCAATCCATTTAGTCTGCATTTAGACAACAAATAACTGTCCATTTTACCCTCGTAAAACACACACACATCCCAACTATCCAGACAGAAGTAATACTTTGGCGCAGATCATGTCCGCGTATTAAAGCCGTATAGTCCGATGAAAACATCAAATTTTCAAAACCCAAACAAGTTATCTCAATTTGATTTTAGTTTTCTAACTTTGATACTGGTGCTCTTATCAAACATTTGTCGCCACATAAAATAGGATACTGGGTCAATCTAATAGAACCTGTTACTGCAGAAGCATATAGACCTATTTCATATGACGTCAGCATAGGTATTTAGGTCAGTGCGTACGCTGCTTGGCTGCAGGACAACATACGGTCACACTGCAAACTCAATGGCTTTGGGCAATCTTCATAGAGAAAAGGTGAAATATCTCTAAAACCACACGACCTAGAAACAAACTGATTGGAAGACATATAGAAAAACATATTAAACTAACAGATTATATTAAATTTATAAGGTTAGGGTTCTGCATTTCTGTTGATTTTGAGTAAAATTGACATTTTGAACTGCACGTATCGGCAAACTCAATGCATTGTCAATGGTCGTGAGCAATCTTCATACAGAAAAAGATAAATATCTCTCAAACTACACCACCTAGAAACAAACCGCTTGGCACACATACAGAAAACATATTGAACTAAAAGATTATATTAAACCTATATGGTTAGGGTTCTGCATTTCTATTAATTTTGAATAAAATTGACGCATTGAACTGCGCGTATCGGCAAACTCAATGGCAGTGTGCATTCGTTCTGTAGCCAATCTCCGTGCGCATACACAATGTTTATAAACATTGAAAGGGGTCTATAGTGTCAGAGTTTTGGCATGCTTGCCAAAATTAATTGGCATGTTTGCACTTCAAATACCTCAAAGGTTCGACATTTAAAATACAATTTACTTCAAACTAAAGTAAGGTAGATTATAACGATCAAGCTAATATATCTATCTATTTAAAAAAAGACAGAAATCCAAACCCATCGGACTATGCAACTTTAATGAATCAATGCTGAAACCATTGGCTTCTACCGCCTGAGCATGTTGACCACCCACTGGCTGCAGCTAGAAAAATGTGCTGCTAAAAAAAGAAATAGCAAATTAGTGAAAGTGATCGGCGAACTGTGAGTAAACGGCACCCATTGTATAGTCACGGGTAGATCACGCTTCGCCCCTCGCAGCGCCATCTCGCGTCGTTAGGTATTACCAATAGTGACGTCACATTGCGGCGTTTTTCCCCCTCTCCCTTCCCAACCCGCCTTCATCCCATTATTACCAGGCACCGACCCTCTGGTCTATTATTAGTAACAGTTAAGTGCATGCTTTTACTTTTAAAACAGGTGGGTTGGGGGTGGGGTGGGGGTGGGGGTGGGGGGGGGGGTTTCCCCGGTATGTTGGCTGGTCGTTGGAGTTTTACGTCCTGGCAACATCTATGATCATATCAGGACCGGCACTGACTTGCGACAGTGCACACTGATGGGTAAGTTTATAGTGCTGCCCCACTGGAAAAATCAGGCTGCCAGCAAAATGACTCGATAACCCACTCAATCACATTATCCTGACACGGAGCTAACCAGTCACCTCCCGTATCATATTAATGGCGAGCACCAAGCTAGGAAATGATGACAAGTATAAATGTTGTATGTCATTGGTTTGACTCGACTGGGAATCGAACTCATGGTCTCCTACATGAGAGGACTGGGCTCTACCGATTCTCCCACCACGTCCGGCAGGCATTATGTTGGTGTATATTATATATACACCAACCCAACTCTACAAGAACCAACCCAACTCTACAAGAACCCGAGAGGAGGAGATCATGGTTGACGGAAACAAGCTGAACTCTGTTCCGGAATTCACCTATCTCGGAAGCACTATATCAAGTGATGGACGCATTGAAGCTGAGATACAGAGGAGGATGGCCAAGGCTAGCGCATCTTTCGGCCGACTACGCCAGAGACTCTGGAACAACCACCATGTGTCCATTCGGGTCAAAGGTAAGATCTACCGCGCAATCGTGCTATCCACCCTACTATACGGAGCTGAGGCCTGGACAGTGTACAGACGGCAGGTGAAAAAGCTGCATGCCTTCATGATGCGACATCTGCGTTCAATCATGAGGCTAACCTGGAAGGACAAAGTGACGAATAAGGAAATACTCGAACGGATGGGGCTGCCCTCTATGGAAGATCTTCTGATCAAAAAGAATCTCCGGTGGACTGGACACCTCATGAGGATGTCATCAGACAGGCTACCAAAGCAGATCCTCTATTCTCAACTGTCTTCTGGCTACAGAAAGAGAGGGCGCCCCCGTCTCCGGTTCAGGGATACCATCAAGAGAAACCTGAAGCTGAGAGACATTAAGACCGACTCATGGACGCAACTCTCACAGAAGAGAGCTAAATGGAGAGCGGCAGTCAAGTAATGAAAGCAGTCTTTGTCGCATCGTGACCGACAGCATGATGATGATGATGATTATATATTGCCACTAAAAAAATCTCTGTGTGTGTATATTATATATATATTATTATCGACCTGCAATTATATGCTTTTTGTTTGTTTGTGTAACATCCTAGCAACATCTAAGATCATATCAAGACTGAAAACTTATATGCAGTTTACAATTACAATTGATAGTTTCATTTACGTGTCAAGCAATTATACTACAGTGAAACCACTCTATGCAAGCACCTCCTCTATCGTTCGCTTTATTTGGGTCCAAACAATACCAATCAATCAATTGGGGTGTTTGTAACCTTACGACGGTTACCGGTTGCAGAACTGCAACATTGGGTAGAGAGGCTCCGATACATCGGCCCAATCTGTGGTTGAAGACTTAACTTTGTAGAGGGAGTGTTGTAGAAGCTGGGGACATCTTCACAACGTAGTGACAGCGGGGCGTCGGGGCAGCAGCGAATCTCTTCGGTCTCGCATGTAGTTGAGCTGTAGGTGTAGTGTAGTGTAGTGTAGCACTTGAATCTGGTCAGCAGCAGGGGTTTGAGGAAGGTGGGCAAAGGTGGGAGCAGCGGTCGTTCCAGCAACAAGAACAAGACAGAGAAACCATAAAGGTGAAGGGCCCCACCCAAGAACACAACTACCCTGGTCAGGGGAAGAAGTGTGCCTGGGAGAAATCGAAATGGGCAATACCATTGTAATCATATTCTAACTCCCTAAATCCACCATCTCCCTAAATGGACCACCGCGTAAAGTCGGTCCCAAGGTCAGTCGATTTAGAGAGGTTTTACTGTATACGGCTGGAAGACCAGTGCACTTACAAAATACATTATTCAGTGAATAGCCTACGGGTTTTTTTCCAATTAAATGTGTGTTTTTTAAATATAAATTAGCAATTTAAAATCAAAGTTACGTCAAGCTCATGTAAGATAGATTCTAACGATCAACCCAATATATTTATCTCAGAAAATGATAGAAACTCAAAACCATCGGACTATGCAATGTTAACAATTGAATCACACACAGTTTGTCTTAACTGACTCATCGAGGCAGTATTCTTCCTGCCATAGCTAAACCACTCACCCCCCCCCCCTCCTCCCCACCCCCACAGACACCTATCACCCCCCCCCCCCCCACTCCACCCACGCTGCCTTACTCTCCCACACCGGGCGCCGTTACCAAATCGGTAGAGCGCGGGCCTCGCGTGCAGGCGATCGGGATATCGGGAGTTCGGTTCTGGGTCGAGTCAAACCAATGACTTACAAAATTGATACTTGTCACTTCCAAGCCTGGCACCCGGCATTAATAGGATAGGGCAAGGACTGGTTAGCTCAGTGTCAGGATAATGTGACTGAGTGGGATATCAGTGCATGTAATATCAGGTCATGGTGCTAGTGGCCTGGTCTCCCAGTGAGGCAGCACTATAATTATAAAGGCTCTATGAGTGTGCACTGTCACAAGCCGGTACCTGTCCTGATATGACCATAAATGTTGCCAGGACGTAAAGCTCCAACAACCAACCAACCAATCGAGGTGGCATTCTTCCTGCTCGAGCTAAGCCACCCACACTCCCACCCACACACATACACATACCCACCCACCCTCCCTCCCTCCCTCACTTACTCTCCTCGTATAGTATTGAAGATCTTATCTATTCAAACGCACAGCCCACAAATCACTAGACTTTCCAATTTTCCCAAATTACTTTAACAAATTACAAGCAATTTCTTTCTGCACTATTCCAGGCTGAAAATATGACCCCACCCCCCCCCCCCCTTTCCGCCCGCAGTATATCACTGATGTGTCATCAGCACTGCAGTCCAGACTGCCACCCAATATATATATATATATATTTATATATATATATATATATATATCCATCCTCAGAGTTATGTGGCGAAACTGCATTTATTTTCAGGGAAATTGTCAATTTTTGGATGTATCTATCACATAGTAATCATGAAAAGAATAGTTTACCAGTTCACTACTAGTACTACTCATACATGTAAAAGGATTTTTTTGTTAAATCCCCAGATATGCATTGAAGAGTCGGCTACATAATTATATGTTGATGTAATGTATTTAGAATGTCGAAAGCAGTTAGTAGTTTGGTGAAGGTTGTCTTATATTACATATTACTATAATGGAGTGTCAGGTGTTGCACCTCCCGTCTCCCGTCTCCCTCTCTCCCCTCTCCCCTCTCCCCTCTGTCTCCCCTCTCCCACTCTCCCGTCTCCCTCTCCTCTCCCCTCTCTCCTCTCTCCTCTCTCCTCCTCTCTCCTCTCTCCTCTCTCTCTCTCTCCTCTCTCCTCTCTCCTGTCTCCTCGCTCTTCTCTCCTCTCTCTTCTCTCCTCTCCTCCTCTCCTCTCTCCTCTCTCCTCTCTCTCCTCTCTCCTCCTCTCCTCTCTCCTCTTCCCTCTCTCCTTCTCTCCCTCTCCCTCTCTCCCCTCTCCTCTCCCTCCTCTCCCACCTCCCCCTCTCCTCTCTCCTCTCTCCCCTCTCCTCTCCCCTCTTCCCCTCTCCCTCTCCCCTCCTCCCCTCTCCTCCCTCTCCCCTCTCCCCCTCTCCCCCCTCTCCCCTCTCCCCTCTCCCCTCCCCTCTCACCCTCTCCCCTCTCCCCCTCTCCCCCTCCCCTCCCCCCTCTCTCCCCCTCCCTCTCTCCTCTCTCCTCTCTCTCCCCTCTCCCCTCTCCTCTCCCCTCTCTCCTCTCTCCCCTCCCCCTCTCCCCTCTCCCCCCTCTCTCCTCCCCTCTCTCCTCTCCTCTCTCTCTCCTCTCTCCTCTCTCCCTCTCTCCTCTCTCTCCTCTCTCCTCCTCTCTCCTCTCTCCTCTCTCCTCTCTCCTCTCCCCTCTCCCTCTCCCCTCTCCCCTCTCCCCTCTCTCCTCTCCTCTCTCCCTCTCCCCTCTCCCCCTCTCCCCTCTCCCCTCTCCCCTCTTCCTCTCTCTCTCCTCCCCTCCTCCTCTCTCCTCCCTCCTCCCTCCTCTCTTCTCTATTCCCCTCCCTCCTCTCTCCTCTCTCCTCTCTCCTCTCTCCTCTCCTCTCTCCTCTGTCCTATTTCCCCTTTTCTCTCTTCGCTTACTCCTTTCCCTTATCCCCTATCCATTAACCCATGTTCTTTCTCTCCTGCTCCCCTCTTCTCCTTTCCCCCTCTTTCCCATTCATCCCCCCTCTCCCTTTCCCCCCTCCTTTCCCCTCTCGCCCAACCTCTCACTTTACCTGCAAGACCTCTCGCTCCCCCTACCACCGGCACACTCCAAACTATATAACCTACTAGTGTTTAGGGTGCCAGCTCGCGGTGAGGTGTGAACTTGTTTCAGATCCTAGATCAAAGTCACGTGACCTCACCGACGAATCACGTGACCCCCATCGTCTCTTGGTACCCGCCACATACGTGTATTGCACTAGGATCCAACCACCACCACCCCAAATCATCTCCCTCTCCCCCCAAACACACCTCAACCGCCAGTGCTCAAACATATTTTCGTGGAAAGTCCACCTTACACTCATAGTCATGGTAAGTTATTTGCTTCGAATACTGGTGATTGGATTGGTTGGTTGTGGGAGTTTTACTTCCTGCCTTCCTTCTAAATTTAAATTTAGAATTATGCCAGGTCTCCAATCACCAATCGGGGTGATGATTGGAGACCTGGCATAATTCAAAATTTAAATCCAAAGCATTGTAAACACAAAAATGTCAATAAAAAATACATATATACCTGTAACACTTACGGTCGGAAGACTTGTACTACAGCACTGACAAAAGAGATATATGATTAACATTGAATTACCCCCCCCCCCCCCAAATTAGAATCACTGCCCGCCTGACCGGCCCTTCTGACCACGTCCCAAACACCTAGCCCATAGAGTAGTGGTTGGAGAAAAAGGAGGGATGAGCAAGAACAGAGGAAGTAGGGAAGAGAAGAGAGGAAAGAGAGGGAGAAGATGGAGTGGTAGGAGAAGAAGGATGAGAGAGGAGAGCAGAGGAGAGCAGAGGGGGGAAGGAGAGAGTAGAATGAGAGGAAAGAGAGATGAGAGCGGAGACACAGAAGAGAGAGTAGAGAGGAGAGGTGGAAATGGGAGGGGGAGAGAGGAGAGGAGAGAGATGGGAAAGAGGAGATGGGGCAGAGCAGAGATAGGAAAGAGGAGAGAGGAGAGAGGAGAGAGTAGAGAGGAGAGACAAGAGAGGAGGGTGTAGAGAGGAGAGAGGAGAGAGGAGAGAGAGAGGAGAGACAGGAGGTACAGGAGGGACAGGAAAGACAGGAGAGATGGAAGGCCTAAGATATAGAGAGGACAGGAGAAAGAGGAGAGAAACGGGAGAGGGAAGACAGATGAAAGAGAGGAAAGGGGGAGAAGAGAGAAGAGAGAGGGAGAAGAGAGAAGAGAGAAGAGAAACGAGAAAGATAGCAAAGAGAAGATAGGACAGGAGATAGAAGTGAAATGGAAGAGAGGAGAGTTTACCCACTTGTGACAGTACGTACTCATGGCGACTTTATAGTGGTGCACCACTGGGAGACCAGGCTGCCAGCACCATGACGCAATTCCTCACTCAGTCATTTCATCCTGGTACTGAACTAACCAGTCCCTACTCTATCCTAGTAATGACAAGCACCAGCCTAGGAAGCAACAAGTATAAGTTTGGTAAGTTGTTGATTTGACTCCCGACCTTCTGCACGGGAATCTTGCCGATTCGGTCACCGCGTCTGGTGAGATAGAGAGAGAGGGAGTGAGGGAGAGAGGGAAAGAGGGAGAGAGCGAGATGGGAAGAGAGGGAGAGAGGGAGAAGCCCTGGTCACATAGCCATTAGTGGACGTAGTTGAACGTAGGTGAACGTAGTGGAGGCTAACGTGGGTCAAACGTGGTGTAAGTACGTTAAACTACATTGAAATACGTTAAGGTACAGCAGGTTTTGGTATGGATAAATACGTTGCGGTGCGGATAAATACATTGCAGTATGGATGAGTTTGTGGAGTGAGAAGAAAAGAGAAGTGAGTGAAACTTGCACTGTGTAATCCATGGCTGCTGACCATCCGGAATCTCGCGAGAAGTGCGAGCTTTAGACCGAAGTCACTTGGCGCCGGGCGGCGATCCGCTGGTTTCCCTTTGATGTGTGCCCGTCGGTTTCACGGACTAATAAAGCTTGCTTACCCGTGACTGACAACGTCGTGGTTTACTAACGCCACGCCGAGAAAAAAGGCTAACCCGGCGAAAATAACAACAGTGGAATTTAACATATATATACATATATATATATATATATATATCCTCCATATTTATATATATACATATATTTGGCCTCAATATATGTATATATACATATATACATTAAATTATATATTTGTAATATATATGTGTTAAATTATATAATTGTAATATATTTGTTTGTTTGTTTGTTTGTTGTTGTTTTACGTCCTAGCAACATCTAAGGTCATATCAGGACGGGTACCGACTTGTGACAGTGCGCACTCATGGCGACTTTATAGTGCTGTCCCACTGGGAAACCAGGCTACCGGCACCATGACCTGGTATCCCATTCAGTCACATTATCCTGACACTGAGCACACCAATCCTTGCCCTATCCTAATAATGCCGAGCGCCTGGCTAGGAAGCGACAAGTATCAATTTTAAAGTCATTGGTTTGACTCGACCGGGATTCGAACCCACGACCCCACGATCTACCAGCACGGGAGACGGACGCTCTAACTCATTCGGCCATCCCGTCTGGTATATATTTGTTAAATTATATAATTGTAACATATATTTTAAATTATATAATTGTAATATATAAGGCGAATTATGCATTTGTAATATATATGAGGTAAATTAGATAGATATATATGTATCTAATTATGTACATATATGTACATGTATCTACATATATGTACATATATGTACATATATGTGTATACAGTAAAACCTCTCTAACCGACTACCTCCACAGATTGACCACTCCCTTATATCGATCGCTTTATTTGGGCCCCAACAATACCATTTTAACCATATTCTAGCTCCCTACACCTAGCACCTCCCTAAATGTACCATGTAAAGTCGATCCCAAGGTCAGTCGATGCTGGTGTATCTGTAGATATCTGTATATATGTATATGTATATACAGTAAAACCTCTCTAAATCAACCGACCATGGGACCGACTTTAAATGGTCCAATTGGGGAGGTGGTCGGTTTAGGGAGTTTCTTTAATTGGTACAATGGTATTTTATGGGCGATCGTTTGGGACCCAAATAAAGTGATCGATAGAGGAGTGGTTGATCTACGGAGGTGGTCATTTAGAGAGGTTTTTATGTACATGTGTATATATATGTCTATATTTATGTTATATTTATTTATATGAGCCTGTCTCAAAAGGTGATAACTCTTTTTATTTTTGTCCATTGTAATGATTGACACAAAAGAGCACATTAATAGTTACACTGAAAACACAAGGACATTTGCTTCAAATCAATATGTATTCTATTGGGATTATGGAACACCATGTAAAAAACAAATCAGTTTATCCTGAGCAAATGCATAAGCAGATAGTATGTTGATCGTTACAATGGACAAAGTGTTGTCCCATATTGCTTAGCACCTTTTAAGACAGTCTCATATATATATATATATATATATATATATATATATATATATATATATATATATATATATATATGGTTGTGTGTCCATATATAAAGGAGTATTAAAATAGACTCAGTGAATCTAATTAAATCAAAATAGCGATGGTCACAGTATTACAATTACATGCTCTTGTGTTGACTTCTTTGGTAGGAAATGTGTCAACATCTTTGATACGAATTTTGATTATAACTTGTCAAGCATTACTATGTTTATCATTATCATCATCAATCTGTTAATCACACGGGTCATTGGGGAACCACAGATGATGTTAAGCCACTTTTGTTCGGTGTCCCCCCCCCCCCCTCTCTCGACTGCCATCTGCGACTTGCCGAAGACCAGGCCTGTGAATTCCCTGATGTCTTCTTCCCAGGTCTTCCTTCTTCGTCCGCCTTGTCTTCTCCCCCTCTTTCCTTGCCGCTTACAAGATGTTGTTTGGCCAGGCCTGGTGAATGGTAAATATGGCCGTAACATGTTTGTCTGTTGTTGTTTAACGTCCTAACAACATCTGAGGTCATACCAGGACGGGTAGGAGGGGGGGGGGCATAAGCAGTGTAGTTTGCGGCTCAAGTCCATCTCTGGACTTGTCGGTTAGTTGTTGGTGACACTGCATCGTGCGGTTGTAGTAGTTAGTAACTCACCCAAACCGCACGTCACGTGACCAACCTCAAACTGTTATATACTCATCCAGGACGGCAGACAGCTTTACATACACGCGTACCACCACACACACGCGCGCAACCACCCCCCCCCCCCCCCCCCCCCCCCCCCCCCCCCCCCCCCCCCCCACACCCACCCACACACACACCACCACCGGAGACACGGAGGCCGAATCGGTAGAGCCCAGGCTTTCCGTACGAGAGATCGGGAGTTTGATTCCCGGTCGAGTAAAAACAATGACTTATAAAATCGATATTTGGATTGTCGCTACCTAGCCTGGCACTCTGCATTATTAGGATAGGGTAAGGACTGGTTAGCTCAGTATGAGGGTAATATAACTGTGTAGGATATTGGATCACGGTGCCGGCCGCCTGGTCTCCCAGTAGGGCAACACGATAAAAGTCGTGAAGAGTGCGCACTGTCACAAGTCGGTACCCGTCCTAATATGACCTTAGATGTTGCCAGGACGTAACACAACAACACAGAATAAACAAACTCACCTACAGCCGTACACCCCTAGGGACATTTCCCACAGTTGTACAGAGAGTGGAGAGAGAGGGGGCGGGGGGAGGGGAAATAATCATTGAACAAGTGAATCTAAAATAGTTGGTTGGTTGGTTGGTTGTTGGAGTTGTATGTCCTGGCAACATCTAAGCTCATAGCAGAATGGGTACCGACTTGTGGCAGTGTGCCCTCATGGTGCATTTATAGTTCTGCCCCATTGGGAAATCACACCACCGACACCATAACACAATATCTCACTCAGTCACGTTATCCTGACACTGAGCCAACTAGTCCTTTCCATATCCTATTAATGCCGAATGCCAGGCTAGGAAGCGACAAGTGTCACTGTTATAAGTCATTGCTTTGACTCAACCGCGAGGTGAACTCCCAATCTCCCACACGCGAGGCCCGCGCTCTATCGATTCGGCCACCGCGCCCGGTAATACTAGTTGAACATGTGGATATAAAATAGCATGGGTCTGATAGTGTGTGTGTGTGTGTAAGGAGGGTGCGCGCGCACGCGCATGTGTGCGCGCGTGTGTGTGAGTGCGATAGGTTTATCTGACCTATTGACTAGCATGGGTCTGATAGTGTGTGTGTGTGTGTAAGGAGGGTGCGCGCGCACGCGCATGTGCGCGCACGTGTGTGTGAGTGCGATAGGTTTATCTGACCTATTGACTAGCATGGGTCTGATAGTGTGTGTGTGTGTGTAAGGAGGGTGCGCGCGCACACGCATGTGCGCGCGCGTGTGTGTGAGTGCGATAGGTTTATCTGACCTATTGACCCTCAGGCACCAGCAGCGCCCACCACCTGTATAGGTGCAAAACGCAATCACCATTACCCTGACTTCAAGGCGTCGTGTGACCGATATGCTATCGGAGCCTTTGTTAACTTTCCTATTTTTGCACCTTTTAAAAAACTATTACAAAATATATATTTTTGTTTAAATTGGAGTTGCGTTGGGCCAGGGTGGCGTGGGTGGAGGACTAACTGGGGTGGGGGTGGGGGTGGAGGGAGGGTTCGGGAGGGAGGAGAGGGGGCAGGTGGGATATGTGATGGACGGGGGTAGGTGTGGGGGAGAGGGGGGGGGGGTCTTCGTGACTTTAGTAG
The DNA here is from genome assembly GCA_030323885.1 of Branchipolynoe longqiensis. Lineage (NCBI taxonomy): Eukaryota > Metazoa > Annelida > Polychaeta > Phyllodocida > Polynoidae > Branchipolynoe > Branchipolynoe longqiensis. The sequence continues at coordinate 31,657,392 of CM059188.1, forward strand.
ATAGACTCTGTGAGATAAGGATGGAAAGGGTTATCGCCATTGTTACCAGGAGCGAAGCATTTAATTAAAACACGCTAATAGTTGTTGGCTTCTCTCTGCATCTTACAAGCCCCCCCCCCCCCCCCCCCCCGTCCTCCCTTTTTACATTTTTTATTTATCTGGTCTTAAAGGTGCATAGTCCCATGGAATCATCAGACACTGACCTAAATTTGATTCTACATATTAAAGTTAGATACTGGTTCACTTATTAAGCATTTGTTCTTTCATAGAAGGGAATACTAAGTCAATTTTAATTCACCTGTTAGTGTTACTACTAAAGGTGTTCTCTGTGGCGGAGTGCTTAGAGTGTCTGACTTTTTTCTAGGTCGGACTCCTAATCTGAAGGTCGGTGGTTCGATTCCCCATGCCCCCACCTCTGCCAATTTGGATTTCTACCGCTGTGGATAACTTACAGCGTCATCAAAGGCCAGTTGCTCTCATACCATGTCTATGTGGTGTGGGAGGTTAAAAATCCCTTGGGGCAGTAAAAGTGTAGGCTCGGGCTTTCTATCGACAAACTGTCTAATGATGAAAACAAGTCTATTCAGGCTTATCCATAATTGGCAGTATAAATCTTCAAGAAAAAAAAGAAAAAGTGTTACTACTAAAGGATATGGTGCCGAATTTTGGCGTGCTTGCCAACATTCATGTTGGATGTTTTCTCTTCCTAAACATCAAAAGTTAGTCATTTAAGATCAAATTTACTTCAAACTAAAGTAAAGTGGATTATAATGACCGCTTTAATGTGTTTACCTGCAGAAACGCAAAACCATCAGCATATGCAACTTTAAATACTGCAAGCATTGTGTGTACTCTATTTATCATCTCCCCGTCCTGATATGACCTTAGATGTTGCTAGGACATAAAACAACAACAAACAAACTTTTTATCATCTCAAACCTGGTACAGTAAAAGCTCTCTAAGCGACCACCTCCACAGATTGACCACTCTACTATATCAAGCGCTTTATTTGGGTCCCAAGCGATCGCCCATACAATACCATTGTAATTATTTTTTTAAACTCCATAAACCGACCACCTCTCTAAGTGAACCATTTAAAATCGGTCCCATGGCCGGTTGATTTAGAGAGGTTTTAAATCTTGTTTCAAATCTCGTCTGAATCTCGTCTTTCAAATCTCGCCCCCCCCCCCCCTCCCCACGAGTTGAAAGCTGTCGATCAGACTGAGGTAGACTTGTGACTGTTGCGTCAGATGTGAGCCTTTGGAATCTGCTTCTGAACAGACTGCGCATGCGCGGGGAATTGGCGGGAAAACGAAAAGGAAGACGTGGTTTGGATGGAATGGAACCAGATGGATGCATGTTTGGTGCATGATAATATATAGGGTATATGATATGTGGTGGATGATATGTGACGGATGATGGATGGTAGGTGGTGGGTGGTAGTTGATAGATGGTTGGTTGTAGCTGATATGGTAGGTGCTATGTGGTACTGGTAGATGCTAAGTGATAGATGATATATGATAAGTGATAGATGGTAGGTGATAGGTGATATGTGATAGGTGATGGATGGTAGGTGATAGGTGATGGATGGGATGTAATATTTGACAGATGGTAGGTGAAAGGTGATAGATGGTAGGTGATAGGTGATAGCCGGTTAGTGATAGGTGATAGATGATAATTGATAGGCGGTGGATGGTAGGTGATAGATGGTAGGTGATATGTGATAGATGGTAGGTGATAGTTGATAGCCGGTTGGTGATAGGGGATAGACGTAGGTGATAGGTGGTGGATGGTAGGTGATAGGTGATAGTCGGTTGGTGATAGGTGATAGACGGTTGGTGATATGTGATGGGTGGGATGTAATAGGTGACAAACGGTTGGTGATAGGTGATAGATGGTAGGTGATATGTGATAGGCGGTAGGTGATAGGCAATATGTGGTAGGTGATAGATGGTGGATGGTAGGTGATAGTTGATAGACGGTTGTGATAGGCGATAAACAGTAGGTGATAGGTGAAAGATGTTAGGTGATATGTGAGTGACGGTAGGTGATAGCCGATAGACAGTAGGTGATAGGTGATAGACGGTAGGTGATAGGTGGTGGATGGTATGTCATAGGTGATCGATGGTATGTGATAGGTGGTGGATGGTATGCATAGGTGATAGACGATAGGTGATAGACGGTAGGTGATAGGTGATATATGGTTGGTGATAGGTGACAGACGGTTGGTGATAGGTGATAGACAGTAGGTGATAGGTGATAAACGGTTGATGATAGGTGATAGATGGTAGGTGATAGCTGACAGCCGGTAGGTGATAGGTGATGAATTTTAGGTATATGATGGGTGATATATACTATGGGTTATTGGTAGGTGATAGATGACAGATAATATGTGATAGGTGTCAGGTGATAGGTGATTGACAGTATGCCATAGGTGATATATGGTATGAGTCATTGGTAGGTGATAGGTGATAGATGGTAGATAATATGTAATAGATGCTATGTGATAGGTGATAGAAGGCAGGTGATAGATGGTAGGTAATAGGTGAGATATGGCAAATGATAGGTGACAGATGATCGATGGCGAGATGTGAGAGTTGGTGGGTGGTGGAAGACGCAGAGGAGGGGGGAGGCGTCACCCAGCCCTCACCCACGTGACATACCCGTGTGTGCAGAGCTCCAATATTGACAAACCCACCTCGTCAGACAACCCGCCAACTCGGCGCATGAATTATGAAATATGCCTAATTAAGCGGCGCAGATCGCGTGCGCGGCAAATTAAAAATAAACAAACAATTAGACGGGGGTGCAGCTCTCATTAGCCGGAACAATCGGCGCCAACTGGCACGATTAACTTCACGCCATCTCCGTGACGGCACGAACTCGCCCGGGCGCCGTCGTGTTGGTTCGACAGCGAAATCTCGCGCGAACTCTCACGGGAACGCGCGCGCACCGCGAGAAGTACAGCGGGACGCCGGCCAGAAGTCATGTTGGGGGGGAAAGGTGGTGTGCGTGAGTGAGGGCGTGAGTGTGTGGGTGTGGGTGGATGGGTGGGTTTGATTGGGTTTATGTGTCAGTGTGTGGGGGTGAGTGGGGGGGGGGTGAGTCTGTGCGTTAGTGTGTGTGTGATTGGGTGGGTGTAATTGGGTGCGATTGGGTGGGTGGGTGAGTGTGTGTGAGTGTGTGCGTGAGTGTGTGTTGGGAGTATGATTGTGAGTGTGTGTGTGGTGTGAGTGTGTATTAATGTATGTGTGATGGTGGGTGTGCTTGTGTGTGAGTGTGAGTGTGGGTGTGTGGGTGTGAGTGTGGGTGTTAGTGTGTGTGTGAATGTATGTGAGCGTGTTTGTCGGTGGGGTGTGTGAGTGTGTGTGGGTGTGGGTGAGTGTGAGTTGGTGTGTGTGGATGGGAGTAGTATAGTGGGGTTCTTTTCAGCGTAAAATTACGTAATCCTGGCTCTGAGAGAGTCCATTGACCTTAGATGACCCCTTCCGAGGGAGTCCATTGACCTTAGATGACCCGTTCTTTCAGGGTGGGGGGGTAGGTTTGACCTTAGATGACCCGTTCTATCAGGGTGGGGGGGTAGGTTTGACCTTAGATGACCCTTATTTTGTTGTTGGGTGGGTGGTTTTGTCCTTAGATGACTGGTTTGTCCTTAGATGACCTATGATTGTGTGTGTGTGGGTGTGTGTGCGCGTGTGTGTGTGTGCGCGCGTGTGTGTGTGTGAACCGAACCGATGACGTCATTGAGTTTTTTCAGCCTTGGCTACCATCTGTCACCCTGCCCCCCCATCATTCCCCCCCAGCCGACCCAAACGATGACGTCATTGAGTATTTTCATTGTTGGATATCATCGGTCACCCTTCCACCCCACCCCCCCATCATTCCACCCCCCACCTTTTGCCCCCCCCAGCGGACCCAAACGATGACGTCATTGAGTCTTTTCTGTGTTGAATACCATCTGTCACCCCCCATCTTTCCGCCCCCAGCCGACCCAAACGATGACGTCATTGAGCATTTTCTGGGTTTGATACCATCTGCCACCCCGACCCCCCCATCTTTCCGCCCCCAGCCGACCCAAACGATGACGTCATTGAGTCTTTTCTGGGTTGGATATCATCCGCCACCCCCGCCCCCCCATCTTTCCGACCCCCCCATCTTTCCGCCCCCAGCCGACCCAAACGATGACGTCATTGAGCATTTTCTGGGTTGGATATCATCCGACACCCCGGCCCCCCCCCGGCCCCCGCCCCCCCATCTTTCCGACCCCCCATCTTTCCGCCCCCAACCGACCCAAACGATGACGTCATTGAGCATGTTCTGGTTTGAAACCATCTTGCCACCCGAACCCCCCATCTTTCTTCCCCCCCAGCGAACCCTAACGATGACGTCATTGAGCATTTTATGGGTTGGATATCAGCCGCCACCCCGGCCCCCGCCCCCCCATCTTGCCGCCCCACCCGACCCAAACGATGACCTGGCTTATCCTTAGATGACCTATGATTGTGTGTGTGTGCGCGTGTGTGCGCGTGTGTGTGTGTGTGTATGTGGGAATCGAAACGAAATTTCAGTGATAGTTGAACCCAAATGATGGAGTCATTGAGCTACAATACGTTGAGCTGCGATGGTTTGATGTCATCACTGTTTGATTGGATTTGTTGCAAGTGAGAATGGGTGACATATCGGAAGATATCGCGCAATGCATTATGTGAGATAGTGATCACGCGTTTATGGAGGATTTGACAAGATATAGGAATATTCAGAGTATTCATATTCCTTTGGATAAAGAGCATATTCCTGATTTCTTTTCCGTTTGGAAGGAGAATAAACAGCTTCGATTGCCTATGAAGCTTCAACCCCTGCTTACAGCATTACAGGATTTTGAACAATTGTTACAGAATCATGATATTGATTACATCATTTTATATCACGCGACTCAACCCCAAGCACAAGTATATCCTGTGAGTTTTCAATTGGACGCGAATAGCGCGAGTATTCATATCATCGTTCATTGTGCCGGTGTTGGAGTTATTGATAGATCTAGTGGGAAATTGCTCCCACAACTTACAGACAGTCTTCAATATAACAATTTAATTTGCTGCGCTATTGACTATGGGTGGAAGCGTTTTTCCTGCATTCTCATTCCGAATAAAGAAGCGTTTTCACAGGAGATTTCATTTGCATTTAACAATGCTCGGATTATTTCATATGGAATGCATTGGAAGTGGCCCTTCTTCGGTTGGCGAACTATGATGTTGGATTCCATTGATGCAAGCGATGTTGATGATAACAATGACCTCAATATCACTATCTGAAATGAGTATGCGCACAAGTGTGTGTGTGTGTAGTTTTCCGTTGCACACCGCCTAGGCGAAACCAACCTCCATGCATATCCTCCCTCCCTCCCATTCTCCCTCCCTCCCTCACCCCACGTATTCACTCCCCCTCCCACTCCACATCCGAATGGGTCGGTTTTCTTTTGTGTGTGGTGGGAGGTTTTCTTTTGTGTGTGGTTATATTTTTTTTGGGGGGGGGAGGATAGTTGTTTTTTAAAGTCTCACAGACCCCACAAGCTATATAAGCTTTTCCATTGATACCTCCACCACGACTCACTGTTCCTCTCAGTCGCTATCATGACTTTCATGCAGAAGGGGTTTTTGAAGCGCTCAGTGCCAATGACTGAGTCTATAGCAGCAGTAGCAGTAGCGACAGCAGCAATGAGTAAACCAGTGAAAAAAAAAGAAAATGAGTTTATACTTCTCCGATACAGATGGAGAGGAACTTGAGGAGGGATTTGAGGAGGAAATGTCAATTATTGAATCCTCTCCGATTGAAGACAGCGATTTCATTAAGAGACGGAGAAGTGAGGAGAAGCGGGAGAAAACTGGAAGTCAATCAAAGGAGAAGGAGAGCGAGAATGACAGTGAGAATGAGGCGGAGTTGAATTTCATTTCACACTCCAAGTTATCTTCTTTTCCTCATATTTTGAATTCAGCCCCGCATTCTTCTTCTTCTTCTTCATCTTCTTTAGTGAGAAGGAGGAGGACTGTTGAAGAGTCGAATGATAAGGAGAAGCAGAAGGAGAAGCAGAAGGAGAAGGAGAAGGGGAAGGAGAAGGAAGAGGAGGAGGAGGAGGAATCGCTACTATCAGCTATGGCAACTTCTCCATTGATTATTCCAAAACGTTTACTTCCAGCAGGAAGTAAGATGCGTCGGAAGATTTCAACATTCTTAGTCATTCCCCGAGGAATCGATATGACGCAATTTGATGCAGCCAGCTTTCCGTTGGGCAACGATGTGTATGTGGAACGCGTGAGGGGTCCCGGCATCAAGCTAGGCATAAAGATTGCGCTATGGACTCGTCATGGACGCGATGACTATGCTGCGGGAGGTGGGGCGCAAGCCATCCCAGAGTTGGAGGGGGGATTAACCAAGCATGATGCTAATGATGTGATACTCAAGTCAGCGAGCAATCGATATTTCATGGACTTTGATGAAAACGCCATCGCCATCATGCTTGAAAGCATTGATGATATGATACGCGCTCTGAAAGAGGCTAAGACAGAGCGTCGCTTTGGAGGATTCCACGTCAACTTTGGTCGCGGTGTGTATGCGGTGATTGAGTGAGACAGTTCTCGCATTGACTTTCGCAGATGGTTTGTTTCGAGCACTGAAAGATCAAAACCTCCAGAGAAAAGGATGCTAACTTCTTGCAAACAGGGAGTTTATTTGAGTGCAAATCAATTGGAAGTTTTAAACAAGTTTCTGAAGGAACACCTTCCATCATTCCTGTTCCCGCATGGTGACTTTGAGGTGAAGTGTGATGAGATTGCGCACAATTGCAAACAGTGCGACATCTGTAATCGTGTTGGTTTTCTTCCTATGGAACTTCAGTTGGCAAAGATGATGTTGTCTCACTCTAAAGTAAACTGAGGTCTCACTCTAAAGTAAACTGAGGAGAATTAGTATTAGTAGTAGTAGTTTAACTAAAATAAGTTGTAATAACAACATCATTAAGACTATCAGTAACAGCAGCAGTAACAGTAGTTATTCATGTGTATGTATTTATGTGTATCTTTTGTTCTATATATATATATATATATTGAAAATGTTTGTTCGTAAAACAGTAAGAATAAAAGACAGAAAACAACATTAATGTATTTCATAGTTCTTATTTTATTCATAACTTAATGCTAATGATAAACATTGGATGAGTCATCTCTCAACACGATGAAACAATAAATATCTTCATTAATTCAAAAAACATACATTCATTGCAAATGTAAAAAATACTCAATGCTTGTATTCATCATTTTACACAGAAACTCGGACTGAAGCATTTCTTTCATTGGAATAATGCTCGTAATACTCAGTGATAATACAAATACACAAATCATGAGGGAAAAACAAGTTAAGCACTTTTTTTTCCAAGTCATTAAGAAGTATGCTTCTCGTTCATCGGATTCTTCACCACTACTACTATTATCAACAGCGAAGTCAATATTAGCTTTACAAGTGTTTGAATCAGTGAAATCAAACTCTCTCGGTGGGAGGAGTTCCTTCCCCTGTGACAATTGCATTTGTGTTGTTGTTGTTGTTGATGTATTTTTTTTAGTAGCAGTAGTAGTAGTATCACATCAATGACATTAATAACACCATCATCATCAACATCAATATCAATATCAATATCAATAACTACATAACCCCCAACAGTGGTTATAGTTCGAGTGACTAATAGCAAGTAACGTCTTTTCCCAAAACTAATCAATTTATACTTTAAAATTTCATCAAAATCATTATTACTATTATTATTATCTTCTATAGACAAGTTGGTTTTTTGTTTAGTGAATTAACTTATGATGAGCTCTTTTTTGGGGTGAAATAGTTTTACTTTTTGCCTTTGTTTGAGGGAAAAATATTCTCCCTCCTCTTCCAACTCCTCAATTTCCTCACTTTTCCTACTGCGCTGGTTATGAACTTCCCTGTATGGAATTTCATCATTGAAATGAGGAGGAGGAGGAGGAGGAGGGAAGCTTCTCTTTTTTGGAGGGACGGGACATGCGTTAAGGGGAGTGAGTCTTTTTTTCGACTCCTTCACCTTTTCCACCTTGTTTTGCATTTGTAGTCGGAAACGACTTTTCATATGTTTCCGGCGAGAGTTTTGCATGAAATGTGGAGTTTTCCACACATCTCCCTCACCTTCTTCATCTTTATCATTCATAGTAACTCCAACAATATCAACATCATCATCTTCATCATCATCATCATGATGATGATGATGATGATGATGATGGTGCGTCTGTTTTTTTCTCCCCAGTTTTTTCACCAGTTTTCTTGCACATTCTACTAGCGGTGATGAAGTAGAGAGCGCATCGCTCCTCGCGGTTAATGCCGCAATAGAAATGGGGGAAGTAAAATGTAAGGGA
>CM059188.1:31666312-31723444 GCA_030323885.1 Branchipolynoe longqiensis
CATGTGGCCTATGTCAGCTCACGGCTGCTATCTAAACACCTACACACTGTCCATCCACAACCGGCCATTTTTCCTTGTCGGTCCAGATTTGCTCGACAGTATAGATGCAAGCACCAAGAAAGAGTACGCATTCTAATTCCTAGTCCTACACTATAGACTCGGTCACCAAGAAAGAGTGACCATTCTAGTGCTCATACTATAGACTCGGTCACCAAGAAAGAGTGAGCATTCTAATGCCTGCCGTATAGACTCGGCCACCAAGAAAGAGGGAGCGTTCTAATTCCCACACTATAGACTCGGCCACCAAGAATGAGTGATCATTCTAATCCATGCACTATAGACTCGACCCCCAAGAATAAGTGAGCATTCAAATTCATGCATTAGACTCAATCACTAAGAATGGGTGAATATTCTAATTCCTATTCTATAGACTCAGCCACCAAGAAATAGTGAGGCTGCTAATTCCTACACTATAGACTTGTTACACAAGAATAAGCAAGCATTCACATTCCTATTCTATAGACTGAGCCACCAAGGAAAAGTGAGCCTTGTAATTCCTACACTATAGACTTGTCCACAAACAAATTTAATATCCTTCCAATTCCTATTCTATAGACTCTGAGACAAAGAAAGGGTTAGCATTCTAAGTCCTACACTATAGACCCAGCCACCAAGAAAAAGTAGATCTACATTATAATCCCGCGCACCCGACCTGTAATATCGTCGGCAGACAATAAAGGACTGTCGAGTTTGACTTGGGGGACAAAGCCAAGCATCATTTAGTTGCTACAGAGTCGTGTCAGAGCAACTGGGGTGCTTTCTTGTAAAACTAAAAGCCAGCGAATAACACGTCACAACAGACGACATTTAATCGCCCAGACGACAATTGGAAGGACGTCATTTCTTGCTGGCGGTGTCTAGATCTAGACACGCGCCATGCACTAGTCCAGTGAATGGCACGATTGGGGAATGAATGGCGTACGCCTAAACGGTTTCAAAGAAATATTTAATATATATTTTTTTTTAATACAAAAAAAAGCACATTTTAATTGTATAAAATGGAGCAAATTAAACTACTTCCCATTTGAATATCCATACATACGAAATGAATATATGAATGTAGGGCCTACTCATCGCTTGCTCGTGTGAACGGTTGATGTCATTCACTATGTTTCACCATTCAGGGGTCGGTGAATGTTTTTGTAAAACAGTTGCATTTCCCCCCAATAAAGTTCACTGAATTCTCCAAATTAAAAGACATTATGCAATTATATATATATGATATATATGTATATATATAGATCAAAGCTATGCAACTGTGATAATATACATATTCCTTTTGCGGTATATGTGTAAATATATAACATATATATGTATGTGGACACACATAGGCCTCTATATGTGCATACATATAGATGTTATATAATTACATATCATATTCGATATATATATAATATGTAATATAATATATTATATATATATATATAAATATATATAAAAGCGATGTCGAGGCACCAAATTATTATTGTGGCGGAAATAATGTGTGTTCTGTTGGTGAACCGGACCCAGACTGGAACAGGCCCTGAATGGAAAATGTCTTCCCATTCTTTTTAGCCTTTTTTGCAGCAGAAAAAAAACAACTGCACAGGAACAGACCCCGCCTCCCCCTCACACACACGCATCCACATACACGTACACTATTCCCGATAGATGGCGCGACGTATTTACCAGATAACTAATTACATGGACACATACAACTCAAGAGTATATAATGCTGTATATGCATGTACATATGCTATTAAAATTGCATTGAAAAGTGTATATGGAATCGATTCAACTTGAATCGATTCCATATGCACTTTCAATGTGTAATTTCAAGCTGAGTTAGTTCATGCTTATTTTCTCTCGTCAGCATTCCTGAGCATGTGGATATAGGTAGTTGTTTTTTTTATCAATTATTAGGTACCGGAAACGAAATTAAAAAATATGCACAGTGTGCAATATTTGGAGTGTTGCTTGTGCTATTGTAGACATGGTAATTTCAAGCCCAAATCCCAAAAACAAGAAGTCTGTATCTGCTTTCGTTTATAAATATAAGATAATCAATTTTTAAGATGTAATCTATCAACATTTATTATAAGCGTGTATATATATGTATATGCAGATGTATATATATGTGTATATATGTACATATATGCATATGCATGTGTATATAAGGGTATATTTGAATATGTGTATACACATAGGTATATATGGATATATGGGTATATATATATATATATACATATGTATAGATGTGTATATTACATGTATGTATATGTGTATACATGTGTATATGTGAATATATATATATATATATATATATATAGTTAGTTAGTATATGTATATACGTGTATAAAATCATCGGTATGAGGTATATTTCTATTATTATTATGATCCATCGCATGTATATGTGAATATATCATTATATGTGTGTATATGTAGATATATGTAGATATATGTAGATATATGTATATATGTATTTATATACACGTATATACATATTTATATGCATGTATATATGCATATATATATGTATTATGTATATATATGTATTATGTGTACAATGATTAATGCATTTATGTATATTTGCATTTATAAATATATATGCATGTATATATGTGTAAATATCTATATATATATATATATATTATGTGTAGGTGTAGAGTTGTTGTAAGGGAGTTCGCGTTCAGAATTCCCTCTTTGAGAATACCACCAGTGTTTGGTGTTTTCAATGAAAGCCAACATCTATAATCACATTTTTACACCAGTCCCCCCCCCCCCCCCCCCCCCCCGCCCCCCCCCCCCCCCCCCCCCCCCCCCCCCCCCCCCCATCGGGACTGCCTACATTTCAGCACCTTGAGCCATCACCACCTCACCATGCCCCAGGCCAGACTTTCCTGGACGGGTCTTCTTAACAGTCACACTCACTCTAACCAGTGGCTTCCCATTTTCTTGATGCGAACACTTCCTAGTCATATATATATCTATATATTATATATGTGTATATATATATATATATATATATATATGCAATGTGTATGCATGTCCATGTATATGTATTGCATAATGCATTATGCTAATATAAACAACGGATATGATCCTGCCACTATTCAGCATTTTCCTTCATGTAGGTTGCGTGCTCATTGTCCTTCTAGAGGCTACACACACATTTAATGCCAAAATAATACTGAAAAAACCCACTTTGGTTGGTGATATCAACTGCAATACTGAAGGACCTACTGGTGCTAATGATTACACTTCAACGGTTAAATTATATGCATTCATGGGTATGACTTTCTGACATATTCTCCGATAAATACGTGTGATTGATTGTTATAACCTACTTACTTGAAGTTGCCTAGTCCGAGGGGGTTGATTTTTGGTCATTTTCTGGGATAAATATATTAAGTTGATAATTATAATCCACATTACTTTAGTTTGAAATAACTTCGATTTAAAATGGCTAACTTGGGAAGTATTTGAAATGCAAACTTGAAACATGAATATTGGTACGCTTGTAACAATTCTGACCCCATAGGCTTCAGCAGTAACAGGTTCTATTATTAAATTGACTTAGTACATACCCCCTTCTATGCACCAGTATCTATATTAGATATCTAGAATCAAATCTAGATAAGTGTTTAGATTTTGACAAGTTGATGCTTTCATCGGACTATGACAGCTTAAAGTGCCTGTCACACTACGCCGGATTGAGCAACGGACAGAATTGTCTAGAACAGTGGGGTTTGGCCACGACAAGTATCAAAATGTATTAAAATGTGTCAAAATGTTGTGATATTGGGTCAGAGGCTGCTGGATAAATCGACATGAACCGGACATGAACCGGACATGAACCGGACATAAACCGGACATGAACGGATAGCCAACGGACAGCAAGCAGACTAAACAGACTCAAACCGGACAAGAATCGTAGACGTCAATCCGGCGGCATCTCTTCCAAGTTTTGTGCATGTTCAAAACTTGTACGGACACAAACCGGACTTTGTCGGATATCAACAGACTTTGTTCGGTTTCTTTCCATTTCTCCACTCCGGTGATGTGTGACAGGGCCTTTAAATATAACGCAGACCCTCCACACTACGCCAAAGTGAAGAATCACTCGTAATGACAAACCCTTGACCCTGACCTTCCACATGGCCGAGCATTAGGTGAATGGGTCACAGTGTGTGTATGGTCAGGGCTCGGTAGCCCTCCACTCCAATTCTCCTACTCCTCTCCCTCCTCTCGCCCTCCTTCCCTTCTCATTCTGACAAGGAAATCGACACAACCTTACACCCCCATCACACCAAACTACTTCTCAAAACGTCTGACACCATTCTAAAAGGGGGTAGAACATGGCCACCGACAATTTTGAACATGCTCAAAGTTCGAGAGCACCCTTCTGTCCTTTCCCGTCCATGCAGTTCATAAACAGTTAGTAAAATGTTGCTACTACATTCACTACGTTCGCACACAGTTTGAGCCTGTTCGGCAACATTTTCAAGAACATAGTAAGAACTACTTTGGTGTGATGGGGGTATTAAGGCGTATTTGTGCCCATCCGGCAAAGATTCCAATGTGGATTTGTTGTTGTCGTCTGCTCTCAGAAAGTTATAGACTATAGCTGGCCTCAAGCACTTGCTGTCCGTGCTTTCGATATATATATATATCAATTCGTATATGAACTCAAATTTCGCCTAAAATATTACCTGCAATATAACTTCAGACATCACCCATGATATCCCCCGTCCTGATATGATCTTCAATGTTGCCAGAACGTAAAACTAAAAAAAACAATGTATGATATCGCCTCTAATTACATCTAGCTTTACTACTTCCTCTTATTATATATATATATATATATATATATATATATATATATTCATATGAATATATAGCCGTGTATCTGCATATATTCATATATATATATATATATATATATATATATACATATATGTGTGTATATATACTACTCACAGTGTTGATCACATATATCTATTTAGATGTATAAATCGACATATAAATATTTCCATGTTCACATCTACATATAAAACCGGTCGCGGTGGCCGAATTGGTATAGCACAAGCCTCGTGTGCGGAAGATCGCGAGTTCACGAGTTCGGTTCTCGGTCGAGTCAAACCAATGACTTAAAAATTGATACTTGTCACTTCCTAGTCTCGTGCTCGTAATTATTAGGATAGAGCAAGGACTGGTTAGCTCAGTTTCAGGATAATGTGACTGAGTGGGATATAGGGTCATGGTGCTGGTGGCCTGATTTCCCAGTGGGGCAGCACTGTAGAAATTGCCATGAGTGCATACTGTCACAAGTCGGTACCCATCCTGATATGACCTTAGATGTTGCTAGGACATAAAACAACAACAAACAAACAATCTACATATAAATGTATGTATATCCCCACATGTACATATATATATATATATATATATATATATATATATATATATATATACAGATGTGCGTATATATATATAACTTCATATATATACATATACACCGGTGATGGTTGCTACGTTTCTAAGCATTCAGCAGTGGTAGACGTAGATGACATTGCCTGTGAACTTCTAGGTCGATACTCAACATACACACGTTCTGAATTGAGTACCTCACTTGCATACCCATTGTGTCGGCCTACTGGGTCGCTACTATTAAGTACTAATGGTGGCCGTGGAACTGGTATCTACCTCCTCATATAGAACGCGCCGAGCAAAACAGGAAGATTCTCAGCCCAATGACGTAGACTTTGTGTTAAAAGGCTGGGTTAAATATGAAGGCGGAGGTTATAGCTAACTATAAATATAAGCCCATGTGTATATATCACGCTCTAATTGGCGATCAACCTGTCCCATTACCCCCCTCCCCCACCACCACCCTCCACACACACACACACAGGTAGTCAGAAGCGAGGCCATTGGCAACCAAAGAAAGCCCTGCATAGAAATACCTGTCGTAGAAATACTGCAGTCTACACTCACTTGCTATCCGTACCGCACGTCGTCCACACCTCTCTCTATCTCCTCTCCGCTGGCCATGCTCCTCCTTGATATTCTTTGAAAAGAGTTCCAGGAGGGGGAGACTGCCAGCTTTTCACTTTCTTCTCTTACTCTGTCCATGCATTTGGCTCGCCGGCTGGTCACCATAGAGCAAATAGACATGGTCCTTTGAGTCAACTCTCCTCATTTCTCTTTCCTATACTCTACCCTTTTTTTCCTCCCAGGCTTACTTCTCCCCCTGATCAAGGGAGTTGCTTGCTTGGGGGGGGGGCCCTTACCTTTTTGTTTCTCTCACTTTGTTTTTGTTGCTGGAACCGCCGGACCCATCTTTACCCATCCCTTCCTCGGAAACCCTTGCTGCTGTCTGCTGGATACAAGAAATGTGCTACCACTGGACCGGAGTGATTCGGGGCCGCCCCAATGACTCGTCATTTAATCGCTGTAAAGACAACCCCCAGCTTCTACAACCATCCCACCAGAAGATTAATCTTCAACCAAAGATTGGGCCGATTTATCGGTGCCTCTCTAGAATGCTGCAGTTCTGCAGCCGGTAACCGCCGTAAGGTTACAAACACCCCAGAAATCAAGTACTGCAGTCTATATGCAAACTTTGTGTGTGACCCCCAGACGGGATGGCCGAATGAGTTGAGTGTCCATCACCCGTTTTGGCCGAGTCAAACCAATCACTTGAAAATGTATACTTGTCACTTCCTAGCCAGGTGATCAGCATTATTAGGATAGGGCAAGGACTGGTTGGCTCAGTGTCAGGATAATGTGGCTGAGTGGGATATCATGTCATGGTGCTGGCAGTCTGATACTATGTGACATATATTGTACATTTATGCTACTTCATAGGCACACTTCTACCCATAAATATGTATTTATATAAATATCTATGTCGATATTCAATGTACAAACTGTTTCACTTGATTGTCCGTCAAATGTTATGACACCTGCTTTGCGGACACAATACTGGTCTGGTTGTCCATTGATGACATGGGGCATACACACGCTGAGTAATTATTGATGTGAGTGTAAGTATGTTACTCTGCACTCCAGTGCACCTGTCTGTTGTATTTTTTTTTGTGTGTGTCCATTAGTTGTTTAAGCAGGGGAAATTTCAGTCATAGACAACTGGTCTTCCTCATTCCACTGCTGGTCGATAGAAAGCCTGAGCCTACACTTTTACCGACCCAAGGGATTTTTAACCTCCCACACCACATAGACATGGTATGAGAGCAACCGGCCTTTGATGACGCTGTAAGTTATACACAGCAGTTGAAATCCAAATTGGCAGAGCTGGGGGCACAGGGAATCGAACCGCCGACCCTCAGATTAGGAATCTGACCTAGAAAAAAGTCAGAGACTCTAACCACTCCGCCACTGAGAAAGCCACAATTAGACTATTAATATCACCTACCCTTACTCAGCCTCCGCTATTTCCCCAGCCTGTTGTTTGACCAACCACAACAACGGATGGGGACTTAAGTTAACTTTGTACTTCCGGTGCCGGTTGAAATGCCATGGACAATAATTTATTTTAAAGCGCGACCCAATGACGTCACGTCATGAAGCCGATGTCATGGGACCGCTAATTAACTATATCTATGTATATATACAGATATTGATATATGTATCTATATATACCACGTGATATACGCGCCCATCTATTGCTCATATATAAAAGCATATATATATATAAATATATATATATAAGTATATATATAGCTAGACACACGATGAAATAACCTTCTAAGTTTACATGGTTTCTGCTTTGGTAAGGAGATATCGTTTGTTTCTTTGAGTTTAAATTATATATATATATATATATATATATATATGTATCTATATATGTCATGTGATAATGATATACGCGTTCATCTATTGCTTATATATACAAGCGCATACATATATACAAGCTTATATATAGCTATATATAGTTATATATGTAGCTAGATACAAGATGAAATAACCTGCTAAGTTTGCTAAGTCTCCTTGGTAAGTAGGTATAATTTGTTGGTTTGAGGGAGTTTTACATTCTAGCAACATCTAGAGTTATATCAGGATGGGTACCGACTTCGACAGTGCACACTCATGGCAACTTTGTAGTGTTGCCCCACTGGGAGATCAGGCCGCCGATAACATGACCCAATATCTACTTCAGTGAGTAGATATTATTTGTTTGTTGGGGTTTTACATCCTAGCAATATCTATGGTCATGTCAAGATAGACACCGACTTGTTACAATGCAAACTCATGGCAACTGTATAGTGTTGCCTCACTGCGAGATCAGGCTGCCGACAACATGACCCAATTTCCCACTGAATCACATTATCGTGATACCGAACTAACCAACTAAGTAACTCTTTTCCTATCCTAGTAATGTCGAGCGCCAGGGTAGGTAGCGACAAGCGTTCATCAAGTAGATAGATGGGTAGGGTAAGTATGAGGAACATAGCAGTATGTGCATATGCTGTAACTACACCCACACGCACACACACACATGTATATATATATATATATATATATATATACACAGACAGTAAAACCTCCCTAACCAACCACCTCCACATATCGACCACTCCCCTATATCGATCGCTTTATTTGGGTCCTAACAATACCATTTTAACCATATTTTAGTTCCTTAAACCGACCACCTCCCTAAATGGACCACTTCAAGTCGGTCCCAAGGTCGGTCGATTTAGAGAGGTTTAACTATATATATATATATATAGGATGTATGATGAATTATGCAGATATAAAAACAGGCGGAGTTTCATTATTATTTATTATTCGTATACTTTGTTCGTTATATTATTGTCCAATCGTTGACCTGCCCGGGATTTGCCCCGGCCAGCCGGGTGCGAGCGCCACCACTGGGCGATCTCTGCCCCGGCCAGTCACTCTGCTTGCTGATTTCATAGTGCATGCCCTAGACCTTTTTATTGTGCATGCCCTAGACGCTCAATAAAGTGTCCGACCCAACACTCGTCTCTTCCTTCCTCTATTACATAGCCTAACTGTATATATATATATATACATATATATATATATACACATATATATATATACATATATATACATATATATATATATATATATATATATATATATATATATATATATATACATACACACACACACATCGGACGGCAACATTAACTGGGAGGACCGTCCTGTGTGAATCCCCGCCCCCCCCCACCCCAGCCAACCCCTTCACTCCCTTCCTCTCCCTCCCACCTCATCTTTTCCCCCTCCAGGGCTGTGACTGGTAACACACCGGGGGTCACTCCACCCTCCCTTCCCCCTCTCTGCCCTCCCTCTCCCCCCTCCCCCTTCCCCTCCACTCCCCCCTTCTCTCCGCCACTCCCCCTCCCCCCATTTCCCCCTCCTTCCTCCCACCCCCCCCCCCCCTTTGTCCCGCGCGCCACCTGTGCCCGGCCGGCGGTCCATTTCCTTATCGCTGCTTTATTGGAGTGTAAATGGAGGTCTTCATCCCATAGCGAGGCTGCAATGGCGGTCACCGGTGACACCCACGTCGGCTATCAGCGCCACCTATGCCCGCCTGTCTGCGCCCGGCTTTATTTACTGCCCAAGTTTCCATGCAGCTCCTTTTAGCCCCCGCTTTGTTCGCTTAATTCGACAATTTTCCACTCTGGTCAGGAGACCTCCTGGTGTTTGTTGTTGTAGACTCTAATTTAATTAAAACTGCATTGGGTCTAGTCCGATCATGCATCAAATTTCCTAAACTAAAGCACTAACCTAAATTTGATTATACACATCTCACCTAAATTTGATTCCACATATCTCACCTAAATTTGATTATACATATCTAAATTAGATATTGGTGGAGTTAGAAAGCATTTTGTCATGGATATGGAAGGGTCTAGTCCGATGATGCATCAAATATCCTAAACTAAAGCACTAACCTAAATTTGATTCTACATATCTCACCTACATTTGATTCTACATATCTCACCTGAATTTGATTCTACATATCTCATCTAAATTTGATTCTACATATCTCATCTAAATTTGATTATACATATCTAAATTAGATATTGGTGGAGTTAGAAAGCATTTTGTCATGGATATGGAAGGGTCTAGTCCGATGATGCATCAAATTTTAAACTAAAGCACTATCGTAAATTTGATTCTACATATCTCACCTAAATTTGATTCTACATATCTCATCTAAATTTGATTCTATATACCTCAACTAAATTTGATTATACACATCTCACCTAACTTTGATTCTACATATCTCACCTAAATTTGATTCTACATATCTCACCTAAATTTGATTATACATATCATATATAAATTTGATTCTACATATCTCACCTAAATTTGATTATACATACCTCACCTAAATTTGATTATACACATCTCACCTAAATTTGATTCTACATATCTCACCTAAATTTGATTCCACGTATCTCATGTAAATTTGATTCCACATTGCGAAATTAGACATTGGTGGAGTTAGAAAGCATTTTGTCATGGATATGGAAGAGCATCCTGGGTCAATTTAATAGAGTGCGTTATTTATTGTATAAGTCTACGCTGTCATAATTTTGGCATGATTGCCTAAATTAATGTGGCGTGCTGCTACCTCAAATATCTCCAAAGTTAGCCATTTGAACTCAAAGTTACTTCAACCTATAGTAAAGTAGATTGTAATGAACAATTTAATGTATTTATCTTAGAAAATTACAGAAATTCAAAACCATCGGATTATGTAACTTTAAGCTAGGAGTAAGACTGGGGAAAGGGGCCATTTGAGAAGATTGAATTTTGCTATTGACAGAAATAACTGTAAAAATGAATTAAATGAAGCTGACCATCCCACACACCTCGCAATGATACACCAACGGTTCGCAGTGTCACTAATTAATCAAAGTTTTATATGTATATATGCGCATGAATATTATATATATATATATACAGCATGTAGATTCATATGTGGATTATGTACTTGCTTGCTTCCACACATAGCATCACCTATTTAAGTACTAGGAATGCAACTAGACCTCTACAACAAAGCTTACTTAATTACTTAAAACACTAAGTTGTAATCAGACATGGCACTGGCGGTCGGGAAAGTGGACTCAAATATGAGAGGTTGGAATTTTATAAATGAGTATGAATTAATTTAAAGAAAAGAAAAGTTGGGTTATCCAGAACTCTTAATGTAAATGCTTCCGAATAGATCAACTAAAAGTAGTTTGGTAAAACATGAACAGTTCAGTACTTATTGTTTATCACCGAAGCTTTGGTGAAATTAATATAAATAATATTTGATTTAATGTATATATAACATATATAATATATTTAAAATATATAATATGCATAGTATGTATAATATATATAATATGTGTAATATATATAATATATAATATATATATTATATATAATATATATATAATATATATAATATATAATATATATAACATATATAACATATATAATATATATAATATATACAATATATATTATATATATAATATATGTACTACATATAATGTATGCAATATTTAATATATACAATATATATAACATATATATAATATATATAATATATATAATATATATAATATAGATAATATATATAATATATATAATATATATAATATATAATATATATAATATAGTATATATATAATAATTATTAATATATATAACATTCATTATATATCAAGCATTTGCACTTTCTCTTAAACTAAACAAACCTGAACAAGAAAACAGACTAGAATCAGTTCCCCCCGCCACCGCCAGGTGCGCCGCCACTTAGGCCTACAGCCACCGAGGGCGCTGATCTCTGATCTCTGGTCGCTGACCGCTGATTACCGGTAAATAAGATGGAAGAAGCTACAAGTTGAATCATCGCACTCACCCGCTCTGTGTAGCGGCTTCTTGTCCTCCTTGCTGCTGTTGATGTTGTTGTTGAGCTCGCCGTTGGTGTTGTTGTTGTCGGCGTCGCTGCCGTTGCCATTGCCGTTGGTGAAGGCGCGCTCGACCACCTCGTGGTCCGCCTTACAGAAGAGCCCGTCGTCACGCAGCGCGAACTCGTCGCCGGGGATCAGCTGCCGGCTGCAGGCGACGCACCGGAAACAGTCGATGTGGTAGGCCTTGCTGCGCGCGCGCATCACAAAGTCGTTCTTACTGAAGCCCAGTTGGCATTTTGCGCATTTTGCGCCGAATAACCTGTAATGGGAGCAAAGGGACGCGTCATGTATGGGGTGCAGAATGCAATGCTTTTAAAATTTCATTTTTAG
Source organism: Branchipolynoe longqiensis (assembly GCA_030323885.1). Lineage (NCBI taxonomy): Eukaryota > Metazoa > Annelida > Polychaeta > Phyllodocida > Polynoidae > Branchipolynoe > Branchipolynoe longqiensis. The sequence continues at coordinate 31,678,645 of CM059188.1, forward strand.
TTAAAAGCTGCATAGTCCGATGGTTTTAAGTTTCTGACATTTTTCTGAGATAAGTATATAAAATTGATCGTTATAATGTACCTTACTTTAGTTTGAAGTAACTTTTAATTGAAATGGCTACCTTCTGAGATATTTGAAATTCAAACATGTGAAAATAATGTTGGCAAGCACGCCAAAAACTCTGATACCATAGGCTTCTGCAGTAACAGGTTCTATTAAATCGACTCAGTGTTTCCTTCTATGTGGCAATAAATACTTAATAAGTAAGTGCATCAGTATCTAAGTTAGATATGTAGAATCAAATCTAGATAATTGTTTTCATTTTGAAAATTTGATGCTTCATCGGACTATGCAGCTTTAATTTTGTGTTTAATGTGTGTGTTCCCCCCTCCACATTAATTGTGGAGGTGTTTAAAAAGAAATCTTATTAATTAAATTACGAGTTGTTATTGCGTGTCATATCTATGTTTCCTCTCTATTTATACATATATAGAGACAGAAAAATATATCCATGGTGCATGCCATATGTATTCGATATATTTATATATATACATATATATAAACATGCATAGATATAGACTCTATTTATATCTAACTTATATATTCTATATATGTTCTATGTACATATATCATCAGATACTCTCAAATATTTTAAAAGCTAATATAGTAATAGATATTACTATATAATTAATACATCCATTGAATAATTCACCAGTAAAGCTCCGATATCCTAGAATCTAATATTACTATATAATACAACCATTGAAATATCCGTACAAATGTTGCTTGTTAAATTCTGATTGGGCCAACTGCCTCAGTGACATTACCCCGACATTGAGCTAAACAGTCCGTTTCACACTAAATATGAGGCAAGGCATATATATATTATATATATATGTATGTATATATACATAAATATATACGCACATATATACATCATATACATATATATATATATATAATATATACATCATATATATATATATATATATATATATATATATTATATATATATATATATATATATATATATTTGACGATGTGGGTAATTATGCTAGGAGTGGTTGTTCGGCGCTGTAATGCATTGGCGTATCTTTGAGCTCCCCCATACGCCCACACGGGGCTCTGGGACGTGACAGTCGGTCTCTGCCCGGCAGGTAGGGGGAGGGAGGCCGGCGCGGGGGGGCCTCTGTGGGCCGCAGTGCCCTCACCTGCTTCCCGCCGCCACTGCCGCCGCCAGTCCCGGCCGCCCCCTCCCCGAACACGGCAAAGACTGCGCACCGACGCCCGCGGAGGGAGGAGACCGGCGGATGGGGACAGCCCCGCCGTGTGAAGTCGCCGCTCCTCCCGGCGAGTGTCGCCTGGCACACCTGTCCGTGGGCGCCGACCGACGAGCGGGCGGGCGTGGGTGCGGGCAGGAGGCGGAGAGGGTGTAGTGGGTGGGGTGGGTGGGGTGGGGGTGGGGCTGTGGGGTAGTGCGGCGTAGCATGGTGTAGGGTGGTGGAGTAAGGTGGGGCATGGTGTGTATGATATGGTGTCTTGCGGTGAAGTGTGGCATGGTGTGGTGTGGTGTGTTGTAGTGTGACATGGTGTGGCGCGGTGTGGCATGGTATGGAATGGTGATATGTGGCATGGTGTATTGTATGTTGTGGCATGGGGTGTATTGTGGCATGGTGTGGTGTGGTGTCACATGGTATGGCGCACATATATATTGTGGCACAGTGTGGTGTGATTAGGTTTAGTATGGTGTGACGTATTGTGTATTGGTGTGGTGTGATGAGGTTTAGTATGGTGTTCTGTATTTTGACATGGTCTAGTGTGATTAGGTTTAGTATGGTGTTCCGTATTGTGACATGGTGTGGTGTGATGAGGTTTAGTATGGTGTTCTGGATTTTGACATGGTGTAGTGTGATGAGGTTTAGTATGGTGTTCTGTATTTTGACATGGTGTAGTGTGATTAGGTTTAGTATGGTGTTCCGTATTGTGTATTGGTGTGGTGTGATGAGGTTTAGTATGGTGTTCTGTATTTTGACATGGTGTGTTGTGATTAGGTTTAGTATGGTGTTCCGTATTGTGTATTGGTGTGGTGTGATGAGGTTGAGTATGGTGTTCCATATTGTGACATGGTGTGGTGTGATGAGGTTTAGTATGATGTTCTGTATTTTGACATGGTGTAGTGTGGATAGGTTTAGTATGGTGTTCCGTATTGTGTATTGGTGTGGTGTGATGAGGTTGAGTATGGTGTTCCATATTGTGACATGGTCTGGTGTGATGAGGTTTAGTATGATGTTCTGTATTTTGACATGGTGTAGTGTGATTAGGTTTAATATGGTGCTCCGTATTGTGTATTGGTGTGGTGTGATGAGGTTTAGTATGGTGTTGTGTATTGTGACATGGTGTGGTGTGATGAGGTTTAGTATGGTGTTCTGTATTTTGACATGGTGTGTTGTGATTAGGTTTAATATGGTGTTCCGTATTATGCATTGGGTGTGCTGTGATGAGGTTTAGTATGGTGTTCCATATTGTGACATGGTGTGGTGTGATGAGGTTTAGAATGGTGTTGTGTATTTTGACATGGTGTAGTGTGATTAGGTTTAGTATGGTATTCTGTATTGTGTATTGGTGTGGTGTGATGAGGTTTAGTATGGTGTTCTGTATTTTGACATGGTGTGTTGTGATTAGGTTTAGTATGGTGTTCCGTATTGTGTATTGGTGTGGTGTGATGAGGTTTAGCATGGTGTTCCATATTGTGACATGGTGTGGTGTGATGAGGTTTAGCATGGTGTTCCGTATTTTGACATGGTATGGTGTGATGAGGTTTAGCATGGTGTGACGTATTTTGACACGGTGTGGTGTGATGAGGTTTAGTATGGCACGACGTTTTGTGGCAAGGTGTGGTGTGATGAGGTTTAGTATGGTGCAGTGTGTTGTGGAACGGTGCAGTGCGGTGTGGTGTGGCAGTTTATGATGAGGTTTCATGTAGTGTGGCATGTTGTCGTGTGTTCTGACATGGTGTGCTGCATTGTGATTTTGAACGGTGTGGCATAGCATCGTATGATGTGCTGTGGCATATTGTGGCCTGGTGTGTGGCATGGCGTGGGGTGGTGTGGTATCGTGGAACATGGCATAGTTTAATGTGTTGTGGCGTAGTGTGGCCTGATGTGGCATGGCATGGCATGACATGGTGTGGCGGTTGTGGGGCTTGTTATAATGTGGTGACATCATATGTGAGTAGGGAAGCTTGGCCGCCCGGGGGTAGTGGTGGTGGGTGGTGGGCGGTGGTGGTGGTGGTGGGCGGTGGGTGGTGGGCAGTGGGCAGTGGGTGGTGGGTGGTGGTGTTGGTGGGTGGTGTGGGGGTGGTGGGCGGTGGGGGTGGTGGTAGGTGGTGGTGTTTGGTGGTGTATGTGTGTGTGTGTGTGGGGGGGGGGGGGGGGTCGGTGGTGGTAGTGGTAGTGGTGGTGACAGTATGTGGTGGTGGTGGTGGTGATGTGTTGGTGGGCGATAATGAGTGAAAATGATGAGGGCTTGCCGAGAGCTCAACATGTTTACTCTGACCAATCTGCGCGACCGGCCGCTGAATCCATTCTGCACCAACACAGCGAGCCGCATTGCATACAGCCAGACGTCACAGCGTGATTTCTGGTCATTAGGGTCGCCATTCGTTGCTTACACTTACAGAGTTCGGTATTCAAAAGGACACACAACTAGCTGGGAGGTGAGCGAGTAAAGGAGCACAAGCTATGATGTGTCAGATTAAAATTATGGTTCACGAAATTCTTATTTGAATTCCTTGATTGAGAATACCTCAGGGTGTTACACCAATGAAAGTCGTGAGTACAAATATGTGTTACTGTTAGTCTAATGCGGATCGTCGGATTTCCAACCCCCACACCCCCCTCCCCCACCCCCGAAACAGCAATTTAAGTATGCATGTCTATGTATATAACATAGTAGGGTTCAGATCCCAAAACTGAAAAATTTAATCTGGGCCTAAATGAAACCATGCCTACCATACCACGCTTGAGCTGAGGCAGCCGTCATTCTGATAATCAAATCTATTTTGTTCACAAAAGCTGCCATGGCCCTTATATTACTGCCTTGCTCTATATGAAATTGGAAGATTTTAATTGTAGATCAAAACAGTAAATTCTATTTGACAGAAAACCAACTAAAATGTAAAATGGATTTGTTGGTTGTGTCGCTTGAACCCTTCATATATATATATATATATATATATATATATATATATATATATATATATATATATATATACACAAAGATACACGCACATATATATATATATTGCTATTTCGCTATTACTGGTCATGTGGTGAATATCCATTATTGGTATTTCATTAGTACTGGTCATGTGGTTAATATCAATTATTGCTATTTTGCTAGTACCGGTATATGTATATATATATATATATATATATATATATATATATATATGCATATGCATGCGCATCGTCATGGTATGGCCTTAGATTTTTAGAACTAGAAGGTAGATGTTGCTACGATGTAAAACTGAAACATATTCTGGGGGGTGTTAATCGATGGGTGGGTGGGTGGGTGGGGTGGGGGGTTAATCGACTAATTGAAATTGGTGGCGCGTTCTCTGCAGTAATGTCAATTACAATATCGATACCCATGGCTCACGCTGATCAGATTGATCTCTGATTGGCCCAGGCCGATAATCTGATATTATACTCGTCCAGCACAATATCACTTATTGCTATTTCGCTAGTACCAGTCATGTGGTGAATATCGCCGTGAATATGGCCTATGCTGCCGACACGGCGTAAAGCAACCACCAATCAATCAATCAATGTGGTGAATATCTCTTACTGCTATTTCGCTAGAACTGATCATGTGGTGAATATCCCTTATTGTTATTTCGCTAGTACTGATCATGCGGTGAATATCCCTTATTGATATTTCGCTAGTACTAATCATGTGGTGAATATCCCTTATTGTTATTTCGCTAGTACCGGTCATCTGGTGAATATCCATTATTGCTATTTCGCTAGTACCGGTCATGTGGTTAATATCCATTATTGCTATTTCGCTAGTACTGGTCATGTGGTGAATATCCTTTATTGTTATTTCGCTAGTAGTAGTACCGATCATGCGGTGAATATCCCTTATTGCTATTTCGCTAGTACTGATCATGTGGTGAATATCCCTTATTGTTATTTCGCTAGTACCGGTCATGTGGTTAATATCCATTATTGCTATTTCGCTAGTAGTAGTACCGGTTATGTGGTAAATATCCATTATTGCTATTTCGCTAGTACTGGTCATGTGGTTAATATCCATTATTGTTATTTTGCTAGTACAGGTCATGTGGCTAATATCCATTATTGCTATTTCGCTAGTAATGGTCATGTGGTTAATATCCCTTATCGCTATTTTGCTAGTACTAGTAGTAGTACCGGTCATGTGGTTAATATCCATTATTGCTATTTCGCTAGTACTCATCATGTGGATAATATTGCTATTTCGCTAGTACCGGTCATGTGGTTAATATCCATTATTGCAATTATCATTGTAATGGTCATGTGGTTAATATCCCTTATTGTTATTTCTCTAGTACTGGTCATGTGGTTAATATCCATTATTACTATTTCACTAGTACTGGTCATGTGATGAATATTCCTCATTGTTATTTCGCTAGTACTGGTCATGTGGTTAATATCCATTATTGCTATTTCGCTAGTACTGGTCATGTGGTTAATATACATTATTGCTATTTCGCTAGTACCGGGCATGTGGTTAATATACATTATTGCTATTTCACTAGTACTGGTCATGTGGTGAATACACTGCCAATGCCATGGTACCTTCTACCGATCAATGTGGATGAAGGCTAAATGCGATAATGTTAATACTATAGGAAGGCTGGGTTTCGTGAGCCTTTAGATATGATATAAACTTCAACTTCACCGCGGGCAATACGACATAAATGCAGTGTTATATTAGGTAATAACTGATTAATATGTAGGACGGGGGAGGGGGGGCATTCCCCTTCAGCCTGTGACTACATTACTACCGATATATACTTATATATATATGGTATACTTCATTATGTGAATTTAATTTGTTTAAATATTTGATGGTGTCTCACTGCTATATAATGCATGTACTTCCACATACATACATACATACATGATGTACTTTAGTTTTATTCCACCTCTTCAACACCTATGTGTATATATATATATATATATATATATATATATATATATATATATATACAGTAAAAACTCTCTAACCGACCACCTCCATAGATCGACCACTCCCCTATATCGATCGTTTTATTTAGGTTCCAACAATACGATTGTAACCATATTTTAACTCCCTAAACCGACCACATACCTAAATGGACCACTTAAAGTCGGCCCCAAGGTCGGTCGATTTAGAGAGGTTTTACTGTATGTATGTATATATATATATATATATATATAATATATATATATAATATATATATATATAATATATATATGAATAAAGTATGTATATTTACTTATAATGAGTATGCATATATATCCTATACTTGTATTTGTGATTGTGAATCAACTAAGTCCACCACAAGCCGCCCCCCGGTTCTATGTCGGCGGGCGGCCCGGCACCCCAGACCCGGCCCGCCGTAACCAGCGCACGCGCACTGACCGCCCTCCTGCTTCCCGTCCGTCAATGCTTGTCGGCCATTGACGGCACAGTGCCCCGTTTATGAAGTGGCGGCGGTGACTGATTTAATTCATCATTAACCCCGGCTTGCCGGTCGCCGGGTACCGGCGAGCTCTGGCGCCCGGCTACCCGGAGGCCGAGGGGCCGGGGACCGAGGTGCCGGGGAAAGGGCGGCTGGTCCCGGCGAGGTGTGGGCCGTGGTCGGAGGGAGGGGAGGGGACCGGGGCGGGGGGGGGGGTCGAAGGGCGGGAGACGGGCCGGTGGGGACGGGCAGGGAGGGCCGGTACATTCTGGGCCGGGAAGGAGGGAGAGTGGGAGGGGAAAGGGAAGGGGGCCCCGGTTCAGGCAGGCAGAGGGGGTGAGTGAGACTGAGGCTGAACAGGGGCGCGCCCGTTATCAGGGCTAGGGCTGCTGGGTACTGTCACCCCTGATAGAGAGAGGTACCTCCACTCACACACACACACACACACACACACACACGTCCGCGGCTCCATCCAAACCACAATCACCCAGACTGAGACATAGGCCTATGCTGGGCATGTAAGTTATAGAGGAAGACTTTTGCACTGCAGCTGGGTGAAATTTATTTTATTTTATTTTAATTTCAAGATGAAAAAGGAAATGGCTCCATACACCCTGACACCCATGTGTTCGAATGGATTGGACCACCTCATTGAGTCCCTTTCTCTCCCCCCCCCCCCAACCCCCCACCCAACCCCATCCACCACAAACTCTGCTAAGGTTTGAAACTGGACGTTGTGATCGAATTGGTACAGCGCAGGCTTCCCATGAGGAAGGTTGGTGGTTTAAATCCTGGCACTCGGCATTACTAAGATAGGGCAAGGACTGGTTAGCCTAGTACATGTATCAGGAAAATGTGACTGAGTGGGAAATCAGGTCAGAGTGTTGTCTGCCTGGTCTCCCACTCCCAGTGACCAGGGCAGCACTATAAAGTCACCATGAGTGCACACTGTCAGAAGTCGGTACCCATCCTGATAATGATATAACATTAGATGTTGCCAGGATGTAAAACCCCAACAAATAACCAAACAAGCCAACTGTTTGAAAGAAGTATTCGAATTGCAAGTATTGATTAAGACTATAAGAGGGAAACAATTTCTCAATCAGGCGGTATTGCTGGACTAATAACTGAGCAGGGAGTGTGTGCTGTGTGTAAAGTGTGTTGTAGGGAGGGTGTGGGTTGGTTGGTTGTTGGAGTTTTACGTCCTGGAAATATCTAAGGTTATATCAGAGAGGGGTACTGACTTGTGACAATGCACACTCATATTCATCGTGAAATCAGGCTGCTGGCACTATGACCCGAAACCCAACTCAGTCACATTATCCTGACACTGAGCTAACAAGTCCTTACCCTATCCTCGCGCCAGTCTAGGAAAAACGACAAGTTCATTTTATAAGTCATTGATTTGACTCGACCAGGAACCAAACTCCCGATCTCACGCACGCGTTCTACCGATTCGGGCACCGCGTTCGGCGTGGAAGGGTGGAAGAGAGGGGGGTGGTGGAAGTGGGTAGGGAGTGGTGGAGGTGGTGGAGGTGGTGGAGGTGGTGGAGGTGGTGGTGGTGGGGGGAGTGCTCAGACAACATGTTCAGATCGCTGTTGTGGACAGCTATTTATGGATATTAGCTTTTTCCTGTATTTATTCCCCCCCCCCCGTCTCCCTGCTCTTCTTCATTTTGTTGCTTGGCAACCGCTGGGTACAGGTTGTTCTTTTTGTTGCTTGGCAACCGCTGGGTACAGGTTGTTCTTTTGATGGCATTGGCGGTGTTCTGGATACCTACCAAGGGATACATATAAATGATGGCCTATTGTAAATCAGCCCATTTCAGCGTGTTGTTTTATGGTGGGTTTCACACATTCCACGCTAAAACCACTTACTGGTATGACATTATAATGCTGCCGAGGCATTGTGTAGAGCTGCATGAAGATGTAATATTCAAAAGCACATATATTTACATAATATATTATATATGTAGTAGTCTGCACTGACCTCTCAGGCAAGAAGCCACATATAGACAGGTAGGTTGGTTGTTGGAGTTTTACGTCCTGGCAACATTTAAGGTCATAGCAGGACGGAAACAGGTAGGAGTGTGTAGTAGGGTGGTGACATCAAGCAGCCTATGTGGTGTAATGGTTAGCACACTGGAATGCAAGAGATGTGGTCTCGATTCCTACCTTAGGCGTAATATTTCCCATTTTCACCCCCCCCATAATATTAATTTCTAATATATATATATATATATATGTGTGTGTATTTGATGGCTAGCTAGATGTATATAGTTAATTTCTATTATATATAATAGAAGATATGCATTGCTGCTCAGTTTATATTATATATATATTTATCCGTATATACACACATGTGATGTATAATGCATTATACAATTGGTTCATGAAAGGTCCACAACTGCTTCATCAAAGGCTCTGGTATGTGCTGTCTGTCTGTGGGAAATTGCATATAAAAAAGTAAAGAGTAGCCTATGTGGCGACAGAAGGTTTCCTCCAAAGAAATATGTCAGAATGACCATAAGTTTGATGTCCGATAGCCAATGATAAAAATCAATGTGCTCTAGAGGCATCATTAAATAAAACAAACTCTCCTTTTCCTTTTAATGGATAGACCTATTTCGTGAAATATGCACAGTGTGCTGCTACCGACAACCTTAATTATGTTCACTGCCACCAGGGGGGCGAATTGGTCGTAGAAATCCCCTATACAACCTTTCCCATGTTGCATTCTGCAAAATGAGCCACTGGCAACATACTTAATTCTTGCAACTGCCCCCTGGGGGTGAGTTGGAGGTGGAAAAACTTAACAATATAGTATTTTTTTAATTGAGGCTGTATTTATACTGTCCATAGCATGTAAGCCCGGGTACCCAGGCTTGTTTTCAATGCTGGCCAGCTGTAGTGTTGGTGTTGTCTTACCAAACAGCATAAGACCTTTTCCACATAGGCATGTTGCACATCGATCTGCTGCCCACAACGGTAGTTCTTCCGCTAACGACAGAGGGCGTGTTGGTCGTGGAAATGGATTATTGTGCGAATATAGCTCAATATGGAGTAACCATACACATATACTGTGCATATCCACATGACCATAGCGTATTTATTATCTTACTAATGGATCCACCTCTCGGTGAGTTTATTCATTACTTAATTGCAGTCGGAAATGCATGTAGGTGCAGCATAATTTATTATGTGTATATAAATAACGACAGCTCAGACATATCTATTATGTTGTCTTACTACTGGCGCCACCTTTGGGTGGGTTCCTTCCCTATTCAGCTGTGCCAGAAGATTAATTTAGGGTTTTATATCCTAACTACAAAACCTGAGATCATATCAGGAAGGGTGTAGCTTGAAGCAGTTGCTCTATAATATACACGTCAATATGAATGACAATAAATCAGCCGTACATCTATGCACTATTTCCCCACTATCTATTGTATTCCCTTACCACTGGCGCCACCTATGGGCGCGTTTTGTAACTATTCAATTCGACTGGATATTACATCAATAATATAATATACACACCTTTATAGGCCTATAGTTACGACAGTTATACTAGTTAAGCGAGCCCTGCGATTAGTGAGCATTGCCATCTACGGATATTTTTTTCAATGTATGAAATGTTTTTGTTTCATTTGACTGTTCCTCAGATGACATGACACCTGTTATGTCAGGGTTACATGTATATTATAAGCACTACTGAATGTTAATTACATTAATATATTTGCTATGTTGTTGTATATGTGTATATACAGTTTATTGACTCCTTAGTTGAATTACAGCCTATATATACAGAAATGTAATTACATACATGTATATATATGTATTTATAGATATTTATATATATTTATATATCTATATATTTATGTATAGTATTTATATATTTATTTATGTATTTATTTATATATTTATTTATATATTTATTTATATATATATTTCTTTATATATTTCTTTATATATATATATTTATATATTTCTTTATATATTTATTTATATATTCATTTTGATATATATGCATATACATATATATTTATGTATATATATAATTAAATAATATATATATATTTAAATATGCAAATATATTCTTATATGAATGTATACATGTATGTATGCATGTATATATTATATTGTTTACATATACTTTATTTGTTGGAACATTGTCGCCCTTCCACATCTTGTCACCCACCAACCGACCCACACCAACTACTGGGTCACGGATCATTGCCTCTGGGAAATACCTGCAGGTACCTGTTGACCCAGTATACTAGTAGGGCTGTAGACCACGGTGTATCCAGAACCCAGCAGGTGAATTTGCTAGTTCCAGTAGATACTGGATATTCACATGGCATAGTTTGATGTAATGTAGATATAACCGTCAGCGTAAACGGCACACTACATATTCTGTTCTAGAACCCCCCCATACTACTCCCCCTCCCCCTCATACCTCTGTTCAAGCCCCCCCCCCCCCTTCTGCTGCCGCCCCCACCCCACCCCTCTCCAAGTGTATCATGTACAATTCCTACTCGGTCTCTCCGTGTCTGTCTGCTCTAGTGTGTGACCAGTAACCAGCTTGTTGGAGTTGTACGTCCTGGCAACATCTGTGCTTGTACCAGTTGTAGTTATTATACACGGGGAACCAGCAATCAATCTACCTACCTGTTTCCCATTTCCAGTCAGGACCACTGGTTGGTTGGTTGTTGGAGTTTTACGTCCTGGCAACATCTAAGGTCATATCAGGATGGGTACCGACTTGTGACATGGCACACTCATGGCAACTTTATAATGCTGCCCCACTGGGAAATCAGGCCACCCGCACCATGACCCACTCTCCCACTCAGTCACATTATCCTAACACTGAGCTAACCATTCCTTGCGCTATCCTATTAATGCCGTGTGCCAGGCTAAGAAGCGACAAGTATGAATTTGATATAAGTCATCAGTTTGACTCGACCGGGAACCAAACTCCCAATCTCCCAGATTCGGCCACTGCGCCCAGTGGTTGATTGGTTGTTGGAGTTTTACATCCTGACAACATCTGCGCTTGTAGCAGTTGTAATACGTACCGTGTGCGCCTGGAAACCAGCGATCAATCTACCTAGTAGTAGTAGTACTACCCAGTCCCAGACCCAGGCAGGGCCACAGAATCTAACCTAGAATTGACGGCCATTGACAGCAGTTCGCCTCACGCTGTCTCCAGAATGTGTATGATGTATGTAGTGACAGGATACTGGTTGCCCGCGGGCCCTGCCAGAAATACCATGACAGTTCACGATAAATCGGACGGCTGTGTACAGATCCACACTCTAATGGGCTCAGCACACAAATGAATAAGGACATTTTCTTTGCTCTCTCTCCTCTCTCTCCTCGTCTCTCCTTCTCTCTCTCTCTTTCCCTCTCTATTTCTCTTCCCATATACATGTAGACGCTATAAGAATTATTTGTAAGAAACTATGCACATGCATATATACCTATTTAAAAATTGTGTAAGTACAGTTTCTTAAGTATAATTATTATATATAATACACCTGTATATTTTCTTAAGTATAATTCTTATATACTGTAAAGCCTCTCTAACCGACCACCTCCACAGACTTATTGCACCCACTAGTATTAGTATCACCCACTTATCAAAATGCACACCCATCCTTCTCTCACCCACTCACTCACCCACTCACTCACTCACTCACTCCACACTCACTCCACACTCACTCCACACTCACTCATTCACACACACCCTCTTTTACGCTCTGCCACTTCCCCTATCCAATTCTCTGTCTCCCAATACATCCCCCACCCTTGCTCTTGCTGCCTTTCTCTTCTGTCTGTCTCTCTGTCACACATCCTCTCTTGTTCTATCCCACTGAGTCCCCCTTCTCTACCTCTCTCCTTCTATCACATTATCCACACACTCTCCCTCCATATCGCTCTCTTTCATATGGGCATATAGTATATCTCTATATGGAGGAACACTGCACCTGTGTTTGTTATTGTGTTTTATTTAATTTGTTTAAATTATATGTATACACATATATGTGAACATTTACTGCCCATATATATACATATGTATATATATATATAGCACTCTCCCCTCCCCTCCCCCTCTCCCTGCCCCTCACTCTCTCTCCTTTTCTCTCTCCCCATGTCTGTCACAGATCCTCTCTCTCACACCTGCAGCTCCCCCTGTCTCTATTACGCCCTCACCTTCTAATTATGGCACTCACCCTCACCCTCTCTCCCCCGCACTAACCTCCCCCAACACTACCTCTCCCCATGTCTTCCATTATTCACCCATTCCCTCTCTGTCACACATAATCCCACTTCCCCTCCCCCTATCCCTCCGCCTCTTCCTCTCCCCCCCCCCCGCTCTCCCCCCCCTCCTTCCTCAGACTTCTTTTTATTTCTGGCAAGGACCCTTTCTCGCTCTCTTTTCCGCACTACCCCCTACCCCTCTCCACGTCTCACATTATTCATCCGTCCCCCTCTCTAGTTACAACCCTCCACCTCCCCCCGCCCCTCTCTCCCTCTCCCCTCTTCTCTCTCCCCACCTCTCCCCTCTTTTTGTGCGAATATAGCGCACATGAGCCTCTCGCTCACCTTCTTCTCCTCCTCTCCCCTTATCACTCTCCCTCTCCCCCATCCCTCTCACTCTCCCCCCCATTCTCTCTCTCTCACCTCCTGGTGCATCCTAACAAGACCCTCACCTCTCCCTCCCCTCCCCCCCTCCTCCCTTCTCCTCTCTCTCCCACCCCCCCCTCTCTGTCTCCCTCATCCCCCCCCCCCCCCCCCACACAACCCACACACCTCTCTTCTCTCCGGCTCGTGCCTTCTGACAGACCACACACACCTCTTCTCTCCCTCTCCTCCTCTCCCCCCCCCCTTCACTCCTCCCCTCTGTCTCTCCCTCTCGGCTGGTGTAGATCAATCCTAACAGCCACACAACCTCCCCCCTCTCCGGAACCCACCCCCCTCTACCGGGACCCCCCCATCTCCCTCTCCCCCCTCCCTCACGCCACGCACGGTCCTTTAAGAAAACATCCATATCTGCTCTTATCTGCGCACACTTGAGCCGCAGACAGAAGGTGGTCTGCGCACAGTGCCCAGATAACACTGGAGTGTCCTCCTGCATCTGTGTACCCAGTGGACGCACAGGTGAGACGAGTGTCAAGGTGTTGGTGCTTAGTGCTTGGTGTTGGACACTTATTAGTTATTACTCACTCACACTCCACGTTCAGCGCAGTAGCTATTCCGCCCTCAGTCCCCCCCCCTCCACTGAACACCCCAATAACATCAGCACTAGTAGTATATGGAAACTATAGAAGGGTTGCGGGCAAAGGATTGAAGAGGGCTATTTGGAGAATAAGTGCTACCTGCACTCTCTTCTCATCCCCTACTCTGGCATTCCCTTAAAGTCCTCCCGGGGGGAAGCGGCGTAGAGTCCCGGTTTATGTGATACATGACGCCGCCACCTGGAGAGAAGGGCCAGCCGGCGGAAGGGCGGCCCGGTGCTCCGGCCCCGGTGTCCCGGCCAGGCACGGGAGGCGAGGCGGGGCGGGGAACGGGGGGATACCGGGGTCGGGGGTCGCAGGGGGGGGGGCTTCCCGGGCGGCAGGTGCGTTGACACTGGTCCGGATCCCCGGCTCCAGGTGCGACCGGGCGGTAAATCGTCAAAGGGGTCCGGGGAGGAGGAGGTGAGGTGTGCCGGGGAGCTCAGCAGGCTGCTAAACTCGGGGGACCGGCACGGCGTGTGCCCGATCCGGGTCCCTGGGACCGGAGACCCGGGAGCTGGGGGATGGGGCGGCGGCGGCGGAGAAGGAAGTGGGCAGGGACAAGGGGGGGGGGGGGGATAGTGCCGGGACCGCTAGGCGGGGCCCGGGGAGAGGGAGGCTTGGAGGACGGGTGAGGACGGGGGGACGGCAGATGTCTGCTCCGGGCTTATGCACGGTAGGCTGCCGGTGCCGACGTGCGTGTATGCCGGGAGGCGTGAGGGGTCAGCCCGGGGCCTCGCCTCCCGATCCACGGGCAGACCGGGAGCGGTCTCCTTGCCGTTATGGGTGCGTGTGTCTGTGTCTCTGTGTGATCAGGTCCTGTTTCACATTGCAGAGTCTTGTCAGGCATCCAGTTTGTTTCACCTCACACTCTGTGTAGTATATCTCTATATGGAGGAACACTGCACCTGGGTTTGTTATTGTGTTTTATTTAATTTGTTTAAATTATATGTATACACATATATGTGAAGATTTGCTTCATATGTATATATATATATATATATATATATATACTAGACAGGACCAGCTGACCACCACACTCCATTCTATCTAGTCTTATATACCGCAACAATACTCAAAGATGGTTGTCAACCATCATTTTCCGTTGCCATGCAATCGTCATGGGGATTTCTCTGCTGACCTACCAACCATTATGATACACACACGAGCATAACCCACAAAATGAAAAACCAAAATGAATATATAACACATGTGAATATATAGTGCATTTGAATATATAGTACAATTGAATAATTATGTATTTCAACTGAACATATAGCACATGTGGATATATAGTATTATATGTGTGGATATATAACACATGTGGATATATAGCACATGTGGATATATAACATGTGTGGATATATAACACGTGTGGATATATAGCACATGTTGATATGTAAAACATGTGGATATATAGCACATGTGGATATATAGTATAACACGTGTGGATATATAATACATGTGGATATATAGCACTGTGGATATATAACATGTGTGGATATATAAGATGTGTGGATATATAGCACATGTGGATATGTAACACATGTGGATATATAACACATGTAGATATATAACATATGGGGATATATAACATGTGTGGATATATATATAACACATGTGGATATATAGCATGTGTGGATATATAACACATGTGGATATATAACCCATGTATATAACATGTGTGGATATATAACACATTGATATATATTTGGATATATACCACATGGGGATATATAGCACATGTGGATTATATCGCACATGTGGATATATTATACATGTGGATATATATCACATATGGATATATAACAAGCGTGGATATATAACACATGTGGATATATCACAAAAAACAAAAACACAAAAAACACAAAAAACACAAAAACACAAAAACACAAAAAACACAAAAAACACCATGGATATATAACACATGTGGATATATAGCCCAGATGGACATATAGTAATATATTGCAGGTGGATATATAGGGCATGCGAATATAAAGTGCATACACATTTTATATATAGCGGACATAGATATACACTCAAAATAGCACATGTAACTACTATATAGTACTATGTGAATATATAGCGCATGTGACTATATAGTGTATGTGAATATATAGCGCATGCGAATATATAGCATATGTGAATATATAGTGCATGTGGATATATAGCACATGTAATTATGAATACATAACATTCCATAGCCCATATGAATATATAGCGCATATTCATATATATATTCATATATATATTCATATATATATATCGTTTGTGTTAATATATAGTTGAATTAGTAAGGAAGTGTCCTGCTAGTAGTATTACTAGTATTACTTAAGTACAGTCCATGCATCACGTGACTAACAGCGTTATCCGGCGGTACCGGGGGGGGGGGGGAGCAGCGTAGTGTGTAGAGGTGTGGATCATACAATAGGAAGCAGCTTATAGTTATAATTCACACACACACAACAACGCACCTGAATCTCTGATAACCGGGCACTGGCGGAACTAAACTGATTGACGGGACTCTCTGTCAATGCGCTATCTGGAAGCGCGACAGTAATCTGTGTGTGGTCGGCGTCAAGGGTTCTCCTCGGCCCGCCCGGAGACCAGCGGCGGCGGCGGGGGCGGCGGCGGCGAGGGAGGCGGCGGCAGCGGCGGTTGTGGCTGCGGGACCGGCCTGGCCGCGCCGTCAGTGAGCAGCGCCGGGCCGGGCCGGGCTCGGGGACCACCCTGCCGGGACACCGCAACTTCCCAAGTTTCAGCACCGCCGCAACCCCATGGCGCCGCACGGCACTGCAGCGCCCCCACGTGGGTTTTTCGCGCATCGCTGTGAGGCGTTTGCCGCCTGGATATTTATTGACACACCACGCATGCATGACTCCACTAGGCCTAACCTCCCTCCCCCCACCGCTCCCTACTCCCTCCTGCCCTGCCCTGACCGCCCCACTCACACTTCTATAACCCATCCCTAGTCACATATCATACCTGTCCCACAGCTATCCAGCGTAGACTTATAACTTGCAATATAAGTTACATATGACATTCATGACATTTAAAAAAATATATTTAAGGCATGGTGGCATATGTGACATTTGCAACACCCTTTATCTCATCCACTTCCCACCAGTCTTGACATCTGTGGTTCCGCGACATTAAAAACATTTAGGATAATTGTGTCATTCATGCCATTGAGCCATTGAGGATATTTTTATGCCATGGATGACACTTGGGATATTTACGACATTTATGAAATGTATGGCATTTAGGACGTTGCCTGATGTGTTTCACACCTAACACAGCGCTACTCACACAGGTCCCGAAAGCAGTGCATGAACCTGGTGTGGGAGATAGGGTGGGGGTGGGGGTGGCTGGGTGGGGATTTGGGGGTTATCAATGACATTTTTAATAAAGTCGCTTATCTTCATCTTCATATACATATACCGTCCTGATATGATCTTATATGTTGTCAGGACGTAAAACTCCAACAACCAACCATATACACTATTCAAGAATAAATTCCTTCTTTTTTTCTTTTTAAATCAAGCCACGTGAATCTTGGCTATATTGCTATGTTGTTCAAATTAAGATATTGGTGTATTGGCATATTGGCAGATTGGCACATTAGCATATTGGCACTTTGGCACATGGCACATTGGCACATTGGCATATTGGCATAGTGACATATTTTGCATATTGGCATATTGGCAATTTGGCACATTGGCATATGGCACATTGGCACATTGGCATATCGGCCCATTGGCATATTGGCACTATATTGGCATATTACTATTTGGATATATTGCTATATTGCTACATTTCTATATTTACATATTGCCATGTTTCTACCCCGCTGTATTTTGGAGTTTGCTTGATTGAAATAGCTCCCGTTGGGCCCGCCTTACCACGGCACCACCTCCCCGTGTGGGGTCCATGTTTGTCACAACTCGCCCCGGCACAGCCCCTGTACACCGTGGGTCTCACCGGGCACTGAACACCGGCAACACACGCAGTGCGGCTCGGTCCCTGCGCACCACAGAGCTGCCTGCACATGGATAGACACACGAATCTGGTTGTTGGAGTTTTACGTCCTGGCAATATCTAAGGTCATATCAGGATGGGTACCGACTTGTAGCAGTGCACACTCATGGCGACCTTATAGTGCAGCCCCACTGGGAGACCAGGCCACGAGGGCCATGTTTTCTTGTGCGTAGGTATATTTGCATGCGTGTATGCATGCTTGCATGTATATATGCATGTGTGCATGTATATGTGCATGTTTGCATGTATATATATGCATGTTTGCATGTAAATATGCATGTTTGCATGCTTGCATGTATATATGCATGTTTGCATGTATATATGCATGTTTGCATGTGTGTATGCATGCTTGCGAGTGTATATACATGTTTGCATGTATGTATGCATGTTTGCATGTATATATGCATGTTTACATGTATGTATGCATGTTTGCATGTATATATGCATGTTTGCATGTATGTATGCATGTTTGCATGTGTGTATACATGTTTGCATGTGTGCATACATGTTCACACGTGTATATGCATGTTTTCATGTGTGTATGCACGTTATCATGTGTGTATGCATGGTTGCATGTTTGCATGTGTATGCATGTTTGCATGCGTGTGTGTATGTTTGCATGTATATATGCATGTTAGCATGAATGCATGCTTGTTTGTATGTATTCTTCTATGTGTGAACGCTTACCTATTTGTATATGTACATATGCACACATGCTTGTATGTATGTATGTATGTATGCTTGTGTATATGTATGCTTGTATGTATCTATGCTTGTGTCCCTATTTGTGTGAAAGCTTGCATGTATGTTTAAGTGTATGCATGTATGTCTGAATGTATGTATGCCTGTGTGGATTTCTATATGAATGTTTGCTTGTCCATCTGCACATATGCATGAATGTATGTACTATGTTTGAATATGTTTTTATGTGTGTTTGCAGACCTATGTATGGATATTTAAATGTGTGCATGGTTGTGTGGTTAAATATATGAATGTCTGCCTGTCTGCATATATTAATGTATGTACAATGTTTATATATACCTATGTATGTTTGTATATAACTATAAGTATGAATGGCTATCTGAATGTCACATGTTTGTGTGGATATCTGAACAATTGCCTGTCTGGCTGCATATATGTATGTACATCTAAATATATCTGCATAGGGGTATGTATACATGCCTCTGTCAATGCTTACATGTCTGTATATATGTGTCTAAGTATACATAAATGTTCATAAGCATGTGTGTATGTCTGTGTGAATGTTTGCCCTTCTGTTATGTGAGTGTCTGTGCCCGTCTGTACATGTGTCATGTGACTTACCAACATCAACCATCTCTCCCACCCCATCACACATCACACCAATCGCCCCCTCCCCTACACACACCTCACCAATAAAACCCTAAATTGACCTGCTCTAACCTGCCTTCGCCACGGAGTAGATAATTTGTCAATAAAAGCGTCCGCTAACAAGAATCACCAATTGGTAACTGACGTGAGTTCTACTCCTAGAACCTAATGGTTGGTTGGCTGTCGGGGTTCTACATCCTGGCAACATCTAAGGTCATATTATCAAGAGGGCGAACCTACTGGCCACACGGACGGGCGGGGGACACATGTTCCTTTCACCCCCACTTCCACCCTGGTAATACCTGCCCCCCACCCCGGTAGTACCTCCCCACACCCCGGTAGTAGCCCCCCACACCCCGGTAGTACCTCCCCAAACCCACACCCTGGTAGTACCTCCCCCACCCTGGTAGTACGTCCCCACACCCACACCCCGGTAGTACCTCCCCCCATCCTGGTAGTACCTCCCCACATCCACACCCCGGTAGTACCTCCCCCCACCCACACCCCGGTAGTACCTCCCCCCATCCTGGTAGTACCTCCCCACACCCACACCCGGTAGTACCTCACCCCCCCACCACCCCCAGTAGTACCTCCCCACACCCACACCCCGGTAGTACCTCCCCCCCCCCATTCCCGGAGTACCTCCCCACACCCCACACCCTGGTAATACCTCCCCCCACGGTAGTACCTCCCAACCTACACCCCGGTAGTACCTCCCCCACCCTGGTAGTACCTCTCCCCCCACCCCGGTAGTACCTCCCCCCACCCCCGGTAGTGCACTCCCCCCACCCCGGTAGTACACCTCCCCCCACCCCGGAATAACCCCCCCCCCCTCCCAACCCGGTAGTACACCTCCCCCACCCCGGTAGTACACCTCACCCCACCCTGGTAGTACCCCTCCCCCACCCCGAGGATAACCCCTCCCCCACCCCAGTAGACCCCTCCCCCACCCCCGGGATAACCCCCCTCCCAATCCGGTAGTAGACATGTGTCTTCCCCGATAGAACACACCTTCCCCACCCGGTAAGAACACTCCCCCTACACCAATACACTCCCCCCACTCCGGTGAAGAACACTCCCCTCACCCCGGTAATAACCCTCCCTACGCCCGGTAAGATCACCCCCCCCCCCCGGTAAGAACACTCCCCTCACCCCGGTAAGAACACTCCCCCTATGACCACCCATCCACCCAGCCCTGCCGTCCCTGGGGCGGTGACGGCGGCGTGTGCGCATGTGTGTGTGTCACTGTGTGTACCTACCGTACATAGTCCCGCCTACAGTAGGTCTTGCCGTCCCGCACAAAGCACGTGCACGTCTCGTCCAGGTACTGGTTACAGTCGAAACACTTAAGGCACGCGGCGTGCCATTCCAGGTCCGGTGCCACCCGCAGGATGAACTGGTCCTGGATTTGACCGCCGCACCCCACGCACATGGAAACTCGCCTCGGCTCGGCTGTAGGGCGCAGGAGAAGCCGGCGCAGGTTGGAGCGGTGGCGGCGGTTGCGGGGGCAATTGGCAGGGGCGGCGGCGGCGGCGGCGAGAGTGGGGTGATGGGTGGCGTTAGTGTTAGTGAAGGTGTAAGTAAGCATCCAAACGGGGTGATGAGCAAATCCACAACGGCACGGTGAGGTGGGGCGCGGTGTGACGGGGCGCGGGACACCACGGGCCGGGAGGAGGTGGAGAGTTGGCCGGCAGGAGGTGTGTGTGGTTACCACGTGTTGTTTTTTTTGGGTGGACGGGGAAAACCGCCGTGGTTCGGTGAGTTGGTGGTGGTGATGGTAATACGGAGTAAGTTGTAGCAGTTGTTGCAGTTGTTGTGGTAGTTGTGGTTGTAGTAGTTGTGGTTGTAGTAGTTGTGGTTGTGGTAGTTGTTGTCGTAGTCGTGGTTGTTGTAGTTGTGGTAGTTGTAGCAGTTGTGTTTGTAGTAGTAGTTGTAGTAATTGTAATAGGTGTAGTAGTTGTAGCAGTAGTTGAAGTAGTTGTAGTAGTTGTGGTATTTGAAGTAGTTGTAATGGTTGTAGTAGTTGTAATAGTTAAGTAGTTGTAGTAATAGTTGTAGTAGTTGTAGTAGTCATTATAGTAGTTGTAGTAGTAGTCGGCATCGGAGGTTCGTCGTCGTGGTTGGTGGTTGATGGATGATGGCAGTCGACGATGGAGAGTTGGTTGGATGGTTGGTGATGAGGGAGAGAGAGAAAAGGAGAAACTTGAGTTGAGGAAGAGTTATTGTTATTGTCATCTATTTACAAGTGGGTGTTTGTAAACACCATTAAATGAAAGCAATTCCATTCTCCATGTTGACACTTAGACTTACATTAGTCTTAGAGAGAAAGGAATGGGCAATGTTTATATATAAATATATATATACATATATATACATATACATATATATATGCTGACATCATGAGATATAGCTAACGCAATAAAGATTGGTTGTTTGTTGGAGTTTTACGTCCTGGCAACATCTAAGGTCATATTAAGACAGGGGCAATAAAGAAGAATGAACTACACATGGCTAGTGTGTACAATGGTATTACGATGCGCGCTATATTGTCACATAGTCCATGTTCAATGCGGATCCCGAATTGCCGACAAACACCCCCCATCCCCCTCACACCCCACCATTCCTCACCCCCTACCCCTCATCCGCACCCACACACCCTCAGCAGACAGCTCTCCCGAGCCAGTCCTGGGGCGAAGTCCTTAATGAGCCACATACACCCTGGATGATGATATTCAGGGCAACATGGATCTGTGCGCTGTGTGACAGGCGAGCGCCAACATCACACCTGATAATGTGACAGTAACAGGGAGCGTTGAGGCCACAGCCACTGCCAAACTAAGTGACAACAGTTCTAAAGGTCCCGGTCTCCCCCCTCCCCCCCTCCCACCCCCCGCCCGCCCCGCCACCCTAATCTATTCCTACACACACGAACTGAGAGCTTCACTTCACAACGTATGGAGATCTATATCCCTGGCCAATCCCTCCCCACACTCCCACGGCCGGGGCCGGGGCTGAGTCCGGGGGACGAGGCACGGGGCCCGGGGACGAGGCCGCGGCCGGGGCCGGGGCTGGGCCGGGGCGGGCTCCCGGGCGACATGGGGACACACACACAAACACACACAGGCTTAGAGAAAACACGGATGGATCGTGCATTGACTTACTTTTCGGCTGAGTTTCCGCCGTCATATCGTCGGCCTTTGAGGGTGAAATTTTGACGGTTGTGTATGCACTACCACGAGGAAAAAAAAAGAAGAAAGGCAACAGAGACTGGTACGGGGCGAGGAAAGGGACGGCTGTGCCACGGCGCTTACTGTAGATCCCTGCGTACTCCACGGCTGCTCGCCACTCTGGTTATAGTCCCAACACCAGATACGCCTATAAATTCCGACCTACTGAGCGGCGCGCGCTCTGATTGGCTGCCGGTGAATTAGCATATTCACGCTGGGCCGCCGGAGAGGCCGAATGGGAGCTCGGCGCTGGGTGGTAGCGGCGGCAGCGGTGAGAGGCTTGAGGGCGGCGGACGGTGTATGGGGGGGGGGGGGGGGGGGGGGGGCCCCCCACACAGGCGCCCGTGCTCCGATGACTAACTCGCCCGCGGTGTGCCAGGCAGGGAGACAGGCGGGCATGCAGGCGGGCAGGCGCGGCGAGTGGCCGCGGCGGGCGGGCAGGCGGGCGGGCAGGCGGGGCGGGGCGGGCGGGCGCGGCGGGAGAGAGCGGAACACGGCACGGAACGCAGGCAAGGGGGAAGGCACGGGGGTCCCGGGGAGGGCGGGGGAGGGGGGGGGGGGGGGGGGGGGGGGGGGGGGGAGCAAATGGAGGGAGAGAGGGTGGGATCAGGGTGGGAAGGGAGGAGGAAGGATGTGGCACAGGTTTGGGTTTGATAAGCACAGACAAATACAAGCGCGAGGCAACTGTGTATGTATGTAGGGCCTGTGCATGTATGTATGTCTGTCTGTTTGTCTGCATGACAGCGGCACTGGGGAGAGAAGCTTTCTGTCCTCCTTGGAGTCAAGTTTGTAACCGATTACTTTCAGTGTCAGGAGAGGAAGGAAAGGAGGGAGTGAGTTTTAAGCAGTGAGCCAGGGGATTCTCTTCGACGGTTGAGAGAGGGGGGAGGAGAGGGGGATGGGGGGTAAGAGTGTAGAGGGAGAGAGAGAAGGAGGGAGGGAGAGAGGTGGAGAGTGAGAAGGAGAGCGAGAGGGAGAGGGAGTGAGAGAGAGGAGGAGAGAGAGAGGAGAGAGAGAGGAGAAGGAGAGAGGGGGGGAGGAGAGAGAGAAGGAGGAGAGGGGAGGGAGGGAGAGGAGAAGAGAGGGAATGAGGAGAAGGGGTGGGGGAGGGGAGAGAGAGAGGAGGGAGAGGGGGAGATAGAGAGGAGAGAGAGAGGGAGAGATAGGGAGAGAGAGGGAGAGAGAGGGAGAGAGGGAGAGAGAGGGAGAGAGGGGAGAGAGAGGGAGAGAGGGGAGAGAGAGGGAGAGAGAGGGAGAGAGAGGGAGAGTCTGAGAGAGGGGCGAAAAACAAAAACACACACACATGCAGTAGGCAGGGCAGCTGGAGCTCCGGCGGACGGGGTGGGGTGTGGGGGTGGGGAGGGGGACAGGGCGGGGCCGGAGATGGCAGTCACTGGGACTGGCTTGCCGGGGGAGGGCGGGCTCAGGGTGCGCGTGAGCGTGGTGGAGGTAGTAGTGTGGGAAGCTGGAGTTGGGAGACAGGGTAGATGGCAGACAGACTGTAATGGTTGTGAGATGGGCAAGCAGGCAGGCTCACCAGTTTGTGAGGAGTTGTCTGTGAGTGGGAGACATCACAATCAATGGTGGTGGTGGTTTTTGGAGTTTTACATCATGGTAGCATCTAAGGTCATTGGGACGGGTACCGACTTGTGACAGTGCACACTCATGGCCACTTTTATAGTGCAGCCCCACTGGGAGACTAGGCCACTAGCACCATGACCTGATATCCCACTCAGTCACATTATCCTGACACTGAGCCAACCAGTCCTTGCCCTATCCTAATAATGCCAAGCACCAGGCTAGGAAGCGACAAGTATCAATTTTTAAGTCATTGGTTTGACTCGACCAGGGTTCGAACCCCAGGATTTACCAAAACGGGAGATGGACGCTCAACTCATTGGGCCATCCCGTCTGGTCGTGTAATCAATGGTGTCTGGCTTCAGTGGCATTAATGTGACACTTTACGGTGTGTTATTATGCAGTTTGTTAGCTAGGGTTTTATATCCTAGCAACAGTTAATGTCATATCAACACGTGTATCGACTTATGGTCGTGCAAACTGATGGTGACTTTATAGTGCTACCTCACTGGAAGGCGGGGTCGCCAGCACCATGACCTGATATCCCACTCAGTAAAATTATCCTGATTTTGAGTAAATCAGTCTTTGCTCCACCCCATTAATGTTAAGCGTAATAGGTCACAGTCCATATCCACATACATACAAGTTAGAAATGAATATTCCAGAGCCGAGGCCCATGTAATTCTGACAGGTAATTGTCAGTTGTCACACACCCTAGCCGCACCTCACGAACCGTCGCATGGCATCATGGGATGCTGCTGTTAACCCTTTCATTCCCACAGGGCCATGCTTTACAATATACTTTCACTGTTTCAGCAACCAGTAGCGCCACCTGCAGTCAATGAGTGATGCCGGCTGTGTCTGGTGAAAGTGCCCTTCCACAATTGGATGCTTCGCTGAAAAAATTTCCTGTCAGTCAAGGTGGCGCCACCGTGTCAGAATTTAGAATTAGGCTAGGTACAGCCTGGTAACAAAGCATGTACCTGTTAGTGAAGGTGGCGCCACCATGTCAGGATATGGAACTAGGCTAGGTTCAGCTAGGTAACTGAACATGTTTCTGTGAGTGAAGGTGGTGCCACTGTGTCAGGATATGGAACTAGTCTGGGTACAGCCTGGTGACTGAACATGTTCGTGTTAGTGAAGGTGGCGCCACTGTGTCACGATATGGAACTAGGCTAGGTTTTAGCCTGGTAACTGAACACTCCCCAATAGCCGATGTCTACTTTTGTTCTGGGGGGTCGTTAAACAAACAAAGGTAACTGAACATGTTTCCATTAGTGCAGGTGGCGTCACTGTGTCAGGGTATAGAACTAGGCTGTGTACAGCCTGATAACTAAAGATGTTGCTGTGAGTGAAGGTGGCGCCACTGTGGCAGGGTATGGAACTAGGTACAACCTGGTAACTGAAAATGTTTCTGTTAGTGAAGGTGGCACCATCGAGTCAGGATATGGAACTAGAATAGGTTCAGCCTGGTAACTGAATGTCTTCCTATTAGTGAAGGTGGCGCCACTGTGTCAGAATGTTCAACTAGGCTAGGTTCAGCCTGGTAACTGAACATGTTCCGATTAGTGAAGGTTCCGCCACAGTGTCAGGATTTGGAACTAGGCGAGGTAAAGCCTCGTAATATAGACATGGCATGAACTTCTTTTTAATATTTGTATATGCACTATATATCCCATATGCATTTAATAATAATAATAAAACAATATTTTATGAAAACGCATTTAGTTCATTTTAAATGACAGCAAATAACTTCCGGTCAGAGCAGACGAGACCGTAGCGCACTTGTATCTTAATACCACATTTAATTGATTGTCACTGACAGCAGACGACATCTAGTCAGAATGAACGGCAACATAATACACCTACATGATACGTCACTGGTTCAAAGCAACTGCAGAGCGACATCTAGACGGAGCAGACGACAACATAACGGAAGTGCTAAATGGGTTAACCATTGTTTCCCACATACAATGCCATGTTTTTATTGCCGCCACCCCGCCATGCTGCACGACAATCGAACACGTCCCCATGCAGCCATGTATGCCTCGCCATGCTTGAATGACCATTGTCTACATAACTCTTTCTTTTCAGCCATAAACCTGGTGGCATTTTGCTAGTAGATTTCTTTTCATAACGACAGCAACTCGCCTAACTTAAAAAGTACATCTTCATATTTATTATAAGCTACATTGGTGAACACTGATTTGTGGTATTCTGAGATAATATGGGTAATATAATTACATGGAACATGAATACTGAAGAAAAGATTCCATAGCAGAATCTTTAATTGAGGCATGACTATTGAATATCAATCAGGCTTACGGCAACACTATGTACAAATAATATTGATATAGACATATATGTATATATATATATATATATATATATTTATATAAACATATATGTTGTTGGTTGGTTGTTGGAGTTTTATGTCCTGGGAACATGTAAGGTCATATCAGGATGGGTACCGACTTGTGACAGTATGCACTCATGGCTGCTTTATAATGCTGCCCCACTGGGAAATCAGGCTGCTGGTACCATGAGCTGATATCCTATTCAGTCACATTATCCTGACACTGAGTTCACTGGTCCATGCCATATCCTATTAATGCCGAGCGCCAGGCTAGGAAGCGACAAGTATCAAGTCATTGGTTTGACTCGACCGGGAACTGAACTCCCGATTTCCTGCATGCGAGGCCTACGCTGTACCGATTCGGCCACCGCGTCCGGTAAACATATATGTATATATACCATATAAATATATATATCTATATATATATATATGTAGGGTTTATTGTATAATGAGTATAGATCAATATGACTGAGGACGCTTACTATCAGCAACGACTCAGTCTACTACAAAAGGGACCGCCATCCACGGCTCAGTGGTTGCTACTAGCTACTGTTCTTACTGTATCCGTCCAGCAGGTGGACTTATCGGTGACCAAGCTGTGCTCGGCCCGGCCCCATAGCACATCAACAACAACTTGATCAAGTTGTACTCTTGTGTTTGCGCTCACCTCCGTATTTTGCTACCTCACGTACGCTTCAAATGTTATTTATTATTGCTTTTGAGTCGAAATTGGAGATATTGGATTACACAGACTTCGTTTTTGTTAATATCGCCATCAATGTTTTCGGTACACACGATTGACCTGGTCAACTCTGGTCAACTCCCGAGGTGGCCCCCCTACGTTTTCAACAATATCACAACAAAGTAATAATATGGATTCCTCTTCATCTGATTCTTTTTCAGCCTGCAATGCGATTCAAATAGCTTTGGACAATAATAAAAAGACGATAGAAGTGGTCACCGCACATCGATGTGCGGATAATTGGCTGTCGTATCCTCTGCCTTTTTGAGCCCCATAGGGCCGCACTCACCTTAACAAAAAAAAAAAGGCTCACCTAAGTACTATCATGTATCGCTATCTGTCCTTGTAGCATCGTCCTGCAAATACGATATAAGTACGATATAAAAACAAGTCAGAACGAGTCGGGGACCTACACCATTGCGCTTCTCTTTTATTCTCCGAACAATATTGCCGACCGCTGTCTTTGTTTACATCTGCCAATATACTCTAGGTGGCGCCAGTCGTCGCCAGTCGTCGCCTCCCCACCCCTTAACTCTTGCTTTCCCCACTAGGAGACGCCACTGTAGCACCATACTCCTGCTGGTGCACTGTTAGGATTTATATCTTTTATTTTTTTAAATCTTTTTAAATCTGTTATTTTTACAAAAGTTAGCTCGGATGATACGTTCATTTGTGGATTAGCATCGCGTAGTGTTGTGTCGTGTTGTGTCGTGTCAGCGCCGAGTTTTTATCGACAAATTGATTCGGTGATCTTTGAAGCGAAAAACATGCCAAATCAATTTTGCAAACGTAAATGCTGAACGTAGTGTTTATTGTCTGATCGCGCCTAACGCCAATCGCGCCTAATGCCAATCGCCAATCACCAACATTGCAACAAACAACAATCCAACACAAACAACCACAACCACAACCACAACCAACCAACAACAGTCGACACAACCAACTAACAAACAACACAACCAACAACCAACCGCAATCAATAACCAACAACCAAACAACAACCAACCGAACAACAACAACAACAAATCAACAAACAACCATGACACAACAGTCGACACAACCAACAAACAACACAACCAAATAACAAACAACACAACCAACCAAACAACTAACACAACAACCACAACAACCACAACAACCAATCCTAAACCAACAAACCAACAACAATCAACAACCACAACAAACAAACAACCACAACCAACAAAACAACACAACCAACTACCAACCAAACAACCACAACCAACCACAACCTACAACAGTCGACACAACCAAATAACCA
This sequence comes from Branchipolynoe longqiensis, assembly GCA_030323885.1. Classification (NCBI taxonomy): domain Eukaryota; kingdom Metazoa; phylum Annelida; class Polychaeta; order Phyllodocida; family Polynoidae; genus Branchipolynoe; species Branchipolynoe longqiensis. Next base: position 31,707,204 of record CM059188.1, read on the forward strand.
ACAACAACCAACCAACAAACAAACAACCAACAACCAACCAAACAACAACCACAACCAACAAACCAACACAACCAACAAACAACACCACCAACAACCAACCGCAACCAACAACAACAGTCAACACAACCAAATAACAAACAACACAACCAACAACCACAACCAACAACGTCGACACAACCAACCAAACAAAACAAACAACAATCAACAACAACCAACTGAACAACCAATCCTATCACACCATTCACCAACAACAACCAACAACAACCAACAAACACAAACAACACACCAACAAACAACACAACCAACAACCAACTAACAAACACAACCAACAACCAACGCAACCAACAAACAACAACCAACAACAACCAACAAACACAACCAACAACCAATATACATATGTACATGCAAATATACGTGCAGGTATATGTGCAAATATATCTGCAAATATATCTGCAAGTATACGTGTTAATATATGTTTATAAATGTACATGTAAATATGATTATATTAGGCATACTCTAATGTAATAATTTGGGAAACAGTGAGTCCAGCTCGTTCAACTCTACATCACCCACTCCCCCCCCCCCCCCATCACCAACCGAATACAAAATTATATAACTTAACCAGCACAATGCTGCGGTTTCCGGGCTGAGGCACCCCATACAAAGCAACAACAAAAACTACCAAGAACAAAACAAAAACAAAATGGCGGAGTCCAATGGTGGGTGCCCTGGGTGGTGGTGTGTGGTGGTGGTGGTGGTTGTGGTGGTGGTGGTGGTTGCGGTAGTGGTGGCTAGCTAACCAAGCGGCACGCATGCCTGTGGACAATGTGGACTCTACAATACAATCACGGCCATGGTGAGGTGGGGGTGAGTGCGGGGGTGGCGTAGGAGGTGGGCTGGTCAGTCGGAGGCCGGGGTAGGTGGAGGGGGAGGGGGCATTTGGGGGGGGGAGTTATTGATTCCGGAGTCTACGCCACAGTCGGCCAGCCCAGACCGCACAGCTCAAAGGGGAAATGACGCCACAATCAGCAACGTAGGCTTGATTTAGTGTGCGTGGTGTCCGCTGGTGTCCGCTGGTGTCCGCTGGTGTCCGCTGGTGTCCGCTGGTGTCCGCTGGTGTCCGCTGGTGTCCGCTGGTGTCCGCTGGTGTCCGCTGGTGTCCGCTGGTGTCCGCTGGTGTCTGCTGGTTCCGCGGGTGTCGCTGGTGTCCGCTGGTGTGTCCGCTGGTGTCCGTGGTGTCCGCTGGTGTCGCTGGTGTCCGCTGGTGTCCGCTGGTGTCGCTGGTGTCCGCTGGTGTCCGCTGGTGTCGCTGGTGTCCGCTGGTGTCCGCTGGTGTCCGCTGGTGTCCGCTGGTGTCCGCTGGTGTCCGCTGGTGTCCGCTGGTGTCCGCTGGTGTCCGCTGGTGTCCGCTGGTGTCCGCTGGTGTCCGCTGGTGTCCGCTGGTGTCCGCTGGTGTCCGCTGGTGTCCGCTGGTGTCCGCTGGTGTCCCCTGGTGTCCGCTGGTGTCCGCTGGTGTCCGCTGGTGTCCGCTGGTGTCCGCTGGTGTCCGCTGGTGTCCGCTGGTGTCCTCTGGTGTCCGCTGGTGTCCTCTGGTGTCCGCTGGTGTCCGCTCGTGTCCGCTGGTGTCCGCTGGTGTCCGCTGGTGTCCGCTGGTGTCGGCTGGTGTCGGCTGGTGTCAGCTGGTGTCGGCTGGAGTCTGCTGGTGTCTGCTGGAGTCTGCTGGTGTCTGCTGGTGTTTGCTCATGCCTGCTGATGTCTGATAGGGTCTGCTGGTATCCGCTGGTGTCTGCTGGTGTCTGCTGGTGTCTGCTGGTGTCTGCTGGTGTCTGCTGGTGTCTGCTGGTGTCTGCTGGTGTCTGCTGGTGTCTGCTGGTGTCTGCTGGTGTCTGCTGGTGTCTGCTGGTGTCTGCTGGTGTCTGCTGGTGTCTGCTGGTGTCTGCTGGTGTCTGCCGGTGTCTGCTGGTGTCTGCTGGTGTCTTCTGGTGTCCGCTGGTGTCCACTGGTGCCGGCTGGTGTCGGCTGATGTCAACTGGTGTCGGCTGGTGTCGGCTGGTGTTGGCTGGTGTCAGCTGGTGTTGGCTGGTGTTGGCTGGTGTATGCTGGTGTCTGTTGGTGTCTGCTGGTGTCTGTTGGTGTTTGCTGGTGTTTGCTGGTGTCGGCTTGTGTCGGCTTGTGTCGGCTGGTGTCGGCTGGTGTTGGCTGGTGCCCGCTGGTGTCGGCTGGTGTCTGCTGGTGTCTGCTGGTGTCGGCTGGTATCTACTGGTGTCGGCTGGTGTCGGCTGGTGTCGGCTGGTGTCGGCTGGTGTCCGCTGGTGTCCGCTGGTGTCCGCTGGTGTCTGCTGGTGTCTGCTGGTGTCTGCTGGTGTGTGCTGGTGTCTGCTGGTCCGCTTGTGTCCGCTGGTGTCTGCTGGTGTCCGCTGGTGTCCGCTGATGTACGCTGGTGCCTGCTGGTGGCCTCTGGTGTCTGCTGGTGTCCGTGTGTGCTGGTGTGTGCTGGTGTGTGCTGGTGTGTGCTGGTGTGTGCTGGTGTGTGCTGGTGTGTGCTGGTGTGTGCTGGTGTGTGTTGGTGTGTGCTGGTGTGTGCTGGTGTGTGCTGGTGTGTGCTGGTGTGTGCTGGTGTGTGCTGGTGTCCGCTGGTGTCCGCTGGTGTCCGCTGGTGTCCGCTGGTGTCCGCTGGTGTCCGCTGGTATCCCCTGGTGTCCGGTGGTGTTCGCGGGTGTGCTGGTGTCGCTAGTGTCGTCGTGACGGGGGGGGGGGGGGGGGGGGGTCGTGCGGGGACAGTCGTGAACAGGTGCCGGTAAGGTCGCTGGTCAACAGCAGGAGCTGGTTGGTTTGCACTGCTACAAGTCGGTACCCATGCTGATATGATCTTTGATGTGGCCAGGCCGTACAACCCCCATAAATAACAACATAAACAACTTACATACGAGTGTAGTTATCAAGCATTTGCTGCTGCACAGAAGTTAATTCAATAGAACCTAGTACTGCTGAAGCCTATGATGTGAACATTTTGATATCTTATTATCTATGCCAAAAGTAATTTAGCTTGTTTGCTTTCACTTCAAATAGCTTTAGCACTATATCACCCTTGCAGCTACAATCAATCAAGACAGGTGCCGATTTTTCACAGTACACACTGCTGATAGCTTTATAGTGCTTCCCCACAGAGATACCGCGCTATCTGGCGCAGTGAAGCGATATCTTAGTCAGTCCTATCACTCAGACTATGATAAGATCCAGCGTCAATTGGATGAAATAAAAAAACGTGGATCAGTTAAGCCCCAGTAAGACCTCACTGGATTGAGGAACTGGATAGAAAACGGACACTGTCCGGTGAAATACGGCAATGTACAGTTTATATACGGCTGGCATCCAGCGTGTCCGTTATCTGTCCGGTGGTGTCCGGCAGTGTCCGGTACAAGTTTTGAACATGCACGAAACTTGTACCGGACACCACCAGACTGAAGTGTATGGTTGGTGTCCATTTTAAGTCCATTTAGTCCGTTTTGTCCGTTTCATGTCCGTTACTCATCCGTTAGGTGTCCGGTTTGTATCCTGAAGAGTACATTGATGGTGCTGTGGAAATTCGGTCCGTTGGGTTTTGGCGCGTCCGCGAACAGTTCGGTAGGTGTCCGGTAGGTGTCCGGTTAGTGTCCGGTTGGTGTCCGGTTGGTGTCCGGTTGGTGTCCGGTCCGTCCGTTTGACAATCATTTGCCGTCTGGTTCTCGTCTGGTTCTCGTCCGTTGGCTATTCGTTAATGTACATTTCTTGTCTGCTTAGCGTCCGTTTTGTCTGGCGGCCGTTGCAACAGTTTGACACCGGACACCACCGGACTAGACAATTATTTGTCCAGTGGTGTCCGGTACTCAGTACGGTAAGGTCTGACTGGGCCTTTAGGGATCGAACCCATGTCTTTCCATATGATAAGTGGATAGTCTACTGATAAGCCAAAGCCATCTGGTCTGGTGCACACACTGCAGTTCGTCCAGACTGCACATAGGTTTGGTTCTGCATTGAGCAACAGTCGATCAATGGAATTCCTGGACAGATATTATTATATAGTACTGTAACTTGTTGTCATATATTAGCCGACTCTGTGGAGAATTCCACCTCCTAGTCTATGGCTAAATATAGGGTACATACCCTGGGATACCACATACTTATCCAGTGACTCTATGTGTAGAGTTCCTGGCACAAAACCATGTAAACACCAATCAACAAATTTAATTAAAATAACAGATTTGTATCTGAAAATAATTTTTATTCTCAGTTATTCTACTTTCTTGCGATGACATTATTATGTAGCAATGAACAACAACGTAGGGATGTAACCAATAAACTTATTGAAGGTTTCATTCCAATGTTTATCTCAATTTTTGGATTGAAGTTTGTGGAGTTTTGCGCCTAAACTCTTCATGTATAAACTGACTGTATTTTAGTGGAAAGAATGTCTGGTGTTCAAAACTCACAGATAATGAGATATACCTACAACTTACAAGTATGCCTATTTACATATATAGATATACATCCAGATCTATATAAATTATAAGTATAGGTATACATATTTACATATAGATATAAGTAGAGATATACATAGTGATGTAAAATAGATATACATATTTATTTACAAATATATATACATATCATCATCATCATGCTGTCGGTCGCGATACAACAAAGACTGCTTTCATTACTTGACTGCCGCTCTCCATTTAGCTCTCTGCTGTGAGAGTGATGTCCATGAGTCGGTCTTAATGTCTCTCAGCTTCAGGTTTCTCTTGATGGTATCCTTGAACCGGAGACGAGGGTGCCCTCTATTTCTGTAACCAGAAGACAGTTGAGAGTAGAAGATCTGCTTTGGTAGCCTGTCTGATGACATCCTCATGAGGTGTCCAGTCCACCGGAGATTCTTTTTGATTAGAAGATCTTCCAGAGAGGGCAGCCCCATCCGTTCGAGTATTTTCTTATTTTTCACTTTGTCCTTCCAGGTTAGCCTCATGATTGAACGCAGATGTCGCATCATGAAGGCATGCAGCTTTTTCAATTGTCGTCTATATACATATAGAAATGCATATAGACATGCATATAAATATTACTAATACTGAGTATTACCGGTATTACAGGAGTTACCCGTATTGCTGATGTTGGTGGTGTTGCTGGTATTAACAGTGTTACTGATATTTCATATATTGTTGCAGTTGCTGGTTTATTACTGTTACTGATATTTCTGGTGTTGCTGGTACTAGTGGTAGCACTAGCATTAGCAACATAGTAATACTAATAGTATTCCTGGTGTTGCTGGCAACATTTCACTCAATTAAAACTGAATCCAGTGTCAACTGGTGGTGACTGGTTATGTATGCTCTTGTGTTGAATTAAAGAACTACCCCATAGAAAAGTACCCCTTTAAAAATGGTGAAATAATCTACACATGGCACTTGTATCTGTTAACCCTTTAATAACCACTGTCATATTATGGTTAATTAGTTAACAACAAAGTTAAAATTTTGTTGGAGGTAAAATAAGTTTAGGTTCTACATTCTTGCTCACCGTGTGCAGAACTCAACATTAATTCACTATTTAGGAATCTGGCCCTTTAGCACAACATGCCGGGCCCGGTGCCTAATTGGGAGTGAGTCGTGCCCTCACATCTCAACACTGTGTGTTTGGTGGGTGTGAATTTACGAAACTGCCAAGTTTGCGCTGCTGCTTTTATTAACCCCCCGCTGAGGGCTGACTGCGGGAAGGGTGTTTTTAATAAGCACATTTCCCGCAGGGGGGCGTGGTGGTCAAGGCGGGTGGGCGCATGGCCCCCCTATGCACAGGGGCGGGCACCCCGGCGTTCCAATGCCACACCCCCTTGACGTGGCCCAGCCCTGAAACTTGTGAAAGTGAAAGCCACAGTCGGGGGACCCTTCCCCCGGCCAACACCCGCCCGCTTGCCCGCCCGCACCCCGGCCGGGGCTGTCTGTCACACTGCGCCGGGCCGTGGTGGGGCCTTCCCCGGCCACCGGGGCGGGACCACGGTGACGGCGAGGAGGAGGAGGGAAGCGGCCCTCCTCCCCCACTCCCATCGTTGGCAACAAACGCTGGTCGCACAACACCCGCCCCTTAAGCGGCCGGAACAAGTGGCTTGACGTGCGATTGTCTTGCTGTGTGTGCAGTGGGTGAGTGTGTGTGGGCAGGTGTATGTGTGTGCAGTGGGGTGAGTGGAGGGATGTGAGTCTGGGTGGGTGGGTGAGTGGATTGGGAAGGGTAGTGTTAAGGGCGATTGGGGCGTGGCGGGGTGGGGGGTTGCGTAGGTGAGGTGCGGAAAACCCCAACAGGACTGGTTAGCAGTGGGGAGGGGGGGCGGGTGAGGTGTGCGGGGGGGGGGGGGTAGATGGAGGAGGGGAGCGTGAGTGGAAGTGGGGGTGTGGAGGAGAAGGGTGGGGGAGGAGGAGAGTGTGAGTTAGGGTGGGTGGAAGGGGTGCGTGACGTGGGGGTGGATGAGGTATGGGGAGAAGATGGGGAGGAGGAAGGGGGAAGGGGGGGGGAGGGAGGGGGTGCGTGAGGTGGAAGTGGAGGTGGTAGTCATTGTGGAGGGGGAGGAGGAGGAGGAAGAGGAGGAGGGGTGGTGGAGGAGGAGGAGGAGGGGTGGTAGAGGAGGGGGAGGAGGAGAGGTGGTGGAGGAGGAGGAAGAGTGATGTGGGGTAGGGTGGAAGGGGTGCGTGAGGTGGGGGTGTAGGAGGAGCAAGGGGAGGAAGTGGGGGGGGGGAGGAAGGGGAGGAAGAGGGGGGAGGAGGTGAGGGGGTTCGTGAGGTGGAAGTGGTGATGGTAGTGATTGTGGAGGAGGAGGAGGGGTGGAGGAAGAGGAGGAGGAGGGGTGGTCAGGGGTGTCCAAAGTGGATAAAGGGTGAATGGTGACTGGGAGGTGGGGTGAGGTGAGGAAGCGTGGAGGGGGGGGGGGCAGGGGGAGAGGGGGGCGTATGTGTAGAGAGAAGGGGCAGGGCAGGGTGGCGTTTGTGTGGCGGCCCTCACTGCCTGCAGAGTAGATAACAATGTGTTGCTTTTCATGCACACTTGAACTGTTTGTTATTCAGTCCCACTCACTACCACGTAGTACCAGCATCATACTCACTACAGTCCCTCCTCGCTAGAGACTCTTGTCCCAACTAAGATTAAGAGTCTTAATCTTAGTTGGGAGACCCATGCACTACACGGAACCTCACTGGACACTCTGACATCTTAATGTTGCATAGTCCGATGGTTTTGAGGTTCTGTCAGGTTCTGAGATAAGTACACTAAAACCTCTCTAACCAACCACATTCACAGATTGACTAGTCCCCTATATCGATCGCTTTATTTGGGTCCCAACAATACCACTGTAAGTGTAACCATATTCTAACTCCCTAAACCGACTACATCCCTAATTGTCCTGATATGACATTCGATGTTGCTAGGACGTAAAACAACAACAAACAAACAAACATCCCTAATTGGACCACTTAAAGTCGGTCCCAAGGTCTGTCAATTTACAGAGGTTTTACTGTATATTGAATTGATTGTTATGATCTATGTTCCTTTAGTTTGAAGTAACTTTTATTTTAAATGGGTAAGTTTTTAGATATTTTAAGTGTGAACATGTCAGATTAGTTTTGGCAAGCACACCAAAAGTCCTACATAATAGGCTTAGGTAGTAACAAGTTCTATTAAATTGACTCATTATTCCCTTCTATTTGGCCACAAATGATTAAAGTTGCATAGTCCGATGGTTTTGAATTTCTGTCATTTAAAAAAATAAAAATAAAAATTGATTGTTATAATCGACCTTACTTTAGTTTGAAATCACTTTTATTTTAAATGGTTAAGTTTTGAGATATTTGAAGTGCAAACATGCTAAATTAATTTGGGCAAACCCACCAAATCTATGACCCCATAGGTTTATGCAGTAACAGATTCTATTAAATTGACCCAGAGTGCCCTTTTATGTGGCAACAACTGCTTAATAAGTGTATCAGTATCTAAGTTAGATATGTAGAATCAAATCTAGATAATTGTTTTGGTTTTGAAAATTTGATGCTTCATTGGATTAATAAGTGTATCAGTATGTAAGTTAGATATGTAGAATGACATCTAGATAATTGCTTTGGTTTTGAAAATTTGATACTAATATAATAAAATTGGAATGAGAGCAATAATTGTAATGCCATAATTGCCAGTGATCAAAGTGGTTTAAGCCCCAGTCACACCTTACCGGACTGACTACCGGACACCACCGGACAAACAATTGTCTAGTCCGGTGGTGTCCAGTGTTGAACTGTTACAAAGGCCGCCGGACGAAACGGATGCTAAACGGATGCTAAACGGTTGCTAAACTGACATTAACGAATAGTTAAACAGATGTCAAATGGGCATCAAACGGACAGACCGGACACCAAACGGACACCAACCGGACACCAACTGGACACCAACCGGACACCAACCGGACACCAACCGGACACCAACCGGACACCTACCGGACTGTTCATGGACGGGCCAAAAACCGACGGACCGAATTCCCGCAGCACCGTCAACGGACTCTTCAGGATACAAAACCGACACCTAACGGATGAGTAACGGACATGAAATGGACAAAACGGACGTAAAACAGACACCAACCATACACGTCTGTCCGGCGGTGTCCAGTACAAGTTTTGAACATGTTCAAAACTTGTACTGGACACCGCCGGACACCACCGGAGATAGAATGGACATGCCAGATGGGTACCATATATGAACCGTACATTACTGTACTTCACTGGACAGTGTCCGGTTTCTGTCCGGTTCCACAATCCGGTGAGTTCTGACTGGGGCTTTAGGGTAATTCTAGGAATACTGATGATTCCAGGAATGAAGGGAACTGCAAAGATTCTCCTATGCAGTGTTAATTCTATTGTGTAGTATAACCTTTGGTAGCAGTAGTAATGAAGGTAACATCCATGAATAGAAATGGTATTGGGAAGATAAGAACCGGGTAAGGTGCAAGGTTATAAAGACCAGCTTAAAGTTGCATAGTCCGATGGTTTTGAATTTCTATATTATTTTTTAGATAAATATATTAGATCGATCACTAGTATCTACTTTACATTAGTTCAAAGTTACTTTTATTTTAAATGGTAAACCTTTGAGATATTTTGAGTGCAAAAATGGAAAATTAGTTTTGGCACCCTTGCCAAAACTCTGACAACATAGACTTCTGCAGTAAGAGGTTCTGTTAAATTGACTCAGTATTGTCTTCTACACAGAAACAAATAGTTAATAAGTGCAGCAGTATCTAAGTTAGATATGTAAAATATAATCTAGATAATTGGTTTGGTTTTGATAATTTTATATTTCATCAGACTATGCAGCTTTAATATATTTAGTTTTTAAATATGGTGGAAACTCCGATTGTCCAACTTTCAGAGAAACCTAATCTATTTCTACCGAAAAGGCAGTAGTTACTAGTAGCTTGCTTGGTGTTTTTTCTTTGTTTGGGTTTTATGTCCTGGCAACATCAAAGGTCATAATAAGACGGGTACTGATTTGTGACAGTGCACACTCATGATGACTTTACACTGCTGTCCCAAATAGGAGACCAGGGTGCCAGCACTATGACCCGATTTCCCATTCAGTCACATTACCCCGATACTGAGCTAACCAGTCCTCACCCTATCCTATTAATGCTGAGCGCCAGGCGATGTAGCAACAAGTATAAATTTGGTAAGTCACTAGTTTGACTCGGCTCCGATTTGGACTCACAACCTTTCACACAGGAACCCAGCGTTCTTACTGATTCGGCCACTTTGTCCGGTCGGGTAGTAGTACTAGTACTAGTAGTAGTAGGCCCTACTAGTAGTAGTAGTAGCCAAATGTGATACTCTTCACTGAAGCCTAATCTATTGCCCCCCCCTTTAAAATAGCCTCCTTACCCCCTTATCTAATACCCCTGTCACACTACAACGTAATGAGCCAACGTGAGCCTAACGTGGTGATATTTCGTCATTACGTTGATGTACGTTGGATTACGTTATGATGACGTCATAATGACGTTAGACTGACGTCGATCTACGTCACATTACGTCGTGTTACGTCGAGTTACATCGAAGTTTTGGACATGTTCAAAAGTTTCGACGTAGCTCGAACGTAAGGGTTTACGTTCTCCGTACGTTCTGTTCACGTTCAGCGAACGTCAATGACGTTAAACGGACGTTAGGCAAACGTTCCTCACTACGTTCCACTACGTTCCACTCGTTGACCCACATTTATACCCCTGTCACACTACAACGTAACGTGTGGGCAGCGTTAAGTTAACGGGGGTCGGACGTAACGGAGCGTAGCCAGAGCGACACGCTGACGGGTCGATAACGTCGTTATAACGTGTTGCGAACGTGTCGTCACGTAGTTCACGTCATTGACGATCCCGTAGCGTGTTGGTAACGTGCGTAACGTGATCCGAACGTGATTGGAACGTGTTCTGAACGTCCTGTGACGTTACGCTGACGTTACTTTCACGTTGCGCTCACATCAACTACGCGGCATTCACGTCCACAATTTGCATATTACGCCGATAACTTCGACGTAATATAATTATTTTCACGTTGTGCCTACGCTGACGTAGTCACGTCGTAGTGTGACAGGGCCATAAGGAAGACCCTGACCGAATGTACAAGAATGTACAAGAATATCAGATTCCGTATAGAGCAGCCTACTTGCCTAGACACCCTGCTAATCCCCTCAAGAACTGTCGGGACCTAGTGGCCAGGCGACTACACATTCCATGAAAATAACCCCAATAAAGGTGCAAGCCATGCCTGATAAGCTGATTGTTAAATTATACCTTCACACAGGAAGCTAAGGAGCATGGTTAGATTGAAGAAGTATAAGATATATAGCCGTCCCTGTAGTTTGTACAGAGACTAGCACCACTATCGGCAGCATATAGTACTACAGCCGAGTGTACTGCGAGTGTTACCGCTCATACCAACTATTTTATATTTATATATATTTATATGTTTCTGTATATTAAAAAAATATTCATGGATATTTATGCACATTAATGTTCATATATATTCTATGTATTCATCCACATTCATCTCTATTTATATATGTAGACAGGCACATTGATATTTATTTATACGTACATATATTTTTTCATATGTATATATCCATATATATTCAAGTAAGTTGCGCACTAACAAAACACAAGAGCACTGGGCAACGTATTTATTATATCCATGGTATATATATATTATATTTGTTCATATATATATTCATATACACATTCATATATACATTCATATATTTATTCATATGCACTGATGTATATATGTGTATGCTCATACATATATTCATATATTTGTAATATTTATATTTATTTAAAGTTGCATAGTCTGATGGCTTTGAATTCCTGTAATTCTTTTGAGATAAATATATTAGATCGATCACTAGCATCTACTTTACATTAGTTCAAAGTTACTTTTATTTTAAATGGTAAACTTTTGAGATATTTTGAGTGCAAACATAGAAAATTAGTTTTGGCATGCTTGGCAAAATTCTGACACCATAGACTTCTGCAGTAACTGGTTCTGTTAAATTGATGCAGTATTGCCTTCTACGCAGAAACAAATGCTTAATAAGTGCATCAGTATCTAAGTTAGATATGTAAAATCAGTTGGTTTGGTTTTGAAAATTTGATATTTCATCAGACTATGTGCCTTTAAGTTTCTGGCTCTGACCGAGCAAGTGGCCTGAGTGGTAGTAGTGACAAAAAGAGACATAGGTGGCGTGACGAGCGCACAATGAAGCAGCTTGAATGGTGCTAATGAGAACTACAAGAACACAGCTTTAACACATTTGCTACTTAGAAGTTAGAGTGACATAATACTATAATAGACTATATAAGTGTAGTAGTGTGCACTGACCTCTCAGGCAAGGAGCCGCATAGACAGGTAGGCGTGGGTAGTGTGGTGATATCAGGGAGCCTAGGTGGTGTAATGGTTAGCACACTGGCCCGGAATGCAAAGAGATGTGGGTTGGAGTCCCGCTCTAGGCACAATATTTCCCATTTTCATCACCCCCATGACACTGGTTGCCGTGACCAAGATCCTATACAAGCTATGCGCTGTATGGTTGTTGAACCTACCCTGTGTATGTATGTGTAAGTACATTGCCTGTGTATATGTAATTGTAAGCATTAAAAGACTTACAATTCCAGGGGGACCAGTGTAGTAGTGTGCACTGACCTCTCAGGCAAGTAACCACATAGACAGGTAGGCGTGGGTCATGTGTTGATATCAGGGAGCCTAGGTGGTGTAATGGTTAGCACACTGGCCCGGAATGCAAAGAGATGTGGGTTCGAGTCCCACTCTAGGTGCAATATTTCCCATTTTCATCACCCCCATGACATAAGTTACAACATATACATTGCCAACTACTACAACTAGTACAACTTCAAGCATTATGTATATAAGTATAACCCTATCATTAACAAAGAGAAAGCGATTTTAATGCACCAATTGGAAATAAAGATCAAATTTAGGTGTTTTGATTTCGGACAAAAAATTGATTTGACCATTTTAGATAATTAAAAAAAATTGATTTTGACAAAATTGGGTTTAATAGGATCATGCAACTTGAATACATTTTTGGGGGTTTAAATCACAAACCTCACTTAACCAACACTGCATACATGTCTGCCGCAGGGTTTCCCACACAGCTTTCCTTGGTCCACTCTACTACTATACTGTCCCAGAAAGGAGCAGACGCGCCGATAGAGCTGGTTCTGCCCAGTCCGCCCGGTGTGAAGTTCCGGCAGCCCACACTTGTCGGAGTATTAGGCCGACTTGAAAGGGCGCCCGGCCGAGCCGCCTCGATCAGCCGGCGTGATAGCGGCATGGCCCGCCATTGTCACCCGCAGGGGCGGGGTGTGGGGGTCCCCTGAGGGGGGGGGGGGGGTGTTATGGGGGAGGGGGAGGGAGGTATGGGGTATGTGTGTGGAGGAAGGTGGTGGGGGGGGATGTGTGGGGAGGGGGATGGGTATGTGTGTGGGGGGGGGGGGGGGGCGAGGATGAGTATGGGTGTTAGGGCTATGTGGGGAGGGGGTATGGGTACGGTGGGGGGTATGTGTGGGAGGAGAGGGTATGGGTATGGTCGTGTGTTCGGTGGTATGGGTGGGGGTATGTGGGGGAGGATAGGGCATGGTTGTGTGTGTGTTGGGGAGTATGTCGTGGTATGGGTATGGGTGTGTAGGGGGTATGTGACAGAGGAGGGGGGTATGGCTATGGGTGTCTGTGGGGTGTCTGTGGGGAAGGAGGGGTATGGGTATTGTGTGTGTGGGGGGTATGTGGGAGAGGACGAGGTATGTGAATGGGGGTGTTGGGGGTATGGGTATTGTGTGGGTGGTATGTGGGGGTATTGGGGGAGGAGGGGGTTAGGGTATCGGTTGTGGTGGGTATGGGGGGTTTTTGGGTATGGGGGTGTGGTATAGGTGGGGGTTATTGTGCAGGGAGGAAGGGGTTGGGTATGGTAGTGGTGGGTTATGGGTTGGGGGGTTTGTGGGGGGAAGAGGGGGTATGGGTATGGGTGGATGGTGTGCGTGTTGGTGGGGTATGGGTCTTGGTATGGGGGGTATGTGGGGAGGAGGGGGGGGGGATGGGTATGGGTGTGGTGTGGTATGGTGTGGGGGTTGGGGGTATGGGGGAAGGAGGGGGTATGGGTTGGGTGTGTGGGGGTATGTGGGGGAGGATGGGTGATGGGGTATGGGTGCTGTGGGGGTATGTGGGGGAGGTGGGGATGGGTATGGTGTGGGGGGTATGCGGGGAGGAGGGGGTATGAGATGGTGTGTGGGGGGTATGTGGGGGGGAGGGGTATGGGTATGGTGTTGTGGGGGGTATGTGGGGAGGAGGGGGCATGGGTATGGGTGTGTGTGGGTCGGGGTGGCAGGGTGCAGGATGTAAGGTGGGGGTATATGTGTGGAGTCGGGGTGTGTATGGGGATGAGGGTGTGTGTGGAAGGAGGGAGTGTGAGTATGAGTGTGTGTGTGGATTCGGGGGGGGGGGGTTATAGGGTGTAGGCATGGGTATGGGAATGTGCTTGGGTATTGGTGTGGGCGTGGGCATCTGTGTGGGAGAGGGGGTATAGAGTATGGGTATGTTTGGGGAGTCTGGGTGCGGACGGAACGGTGGGGCGGGGTGGTGGTGGTTGGGGGGGGGGGGGTGACTGACTCGAGCAAACGATTTATACCTATTATATCTAGGTGGGAGCACAGGGGAGGGGGGAGGGTTGGTATCTGGGGGAGCAATTGGACATACCCCCACCTCCCCCCTCATCCAAACACACTCTTTACCTCTCAACATCCAACCCCTCACAACGCACTCACCCACACATATATTGCTGTCTCCCACCCACACCCACACACCACACACCACACCGCCGCCGCCGCCCACACACCCACACACCACACCGCCGCGACACCCTCTACTGGCTAGCCAGTGGGGTTTATCTGTCGATCTTCCCGACGACTTGGCAACCTTCCTCAGTATAGTCTGCTTAGCTGTCAACTCTCCCAGGACCTCGGTGACCATGGGTGTCTGTCTGTGTGTCTGTCTGTCTGTGTGTCTGTCTCACTCAGTTACTCCCCCCAGAGACAGAGGCTTTAAATAAATGTGCATGCAACTCCCTCAGCGCAACTTATGGTAGTTAAATGCTGTTGTATAACGTCATGCTGTGTTAATTATGCCCTGTTTACGTGACACTGGATAGCTTATATATATATATATATATATATATATATATATATATATACAGTAAAACCTCTCTAATTCTAAATCGACCGACGTTTGGACCGACTTTAAATGGTCTATTTAGGGAGGTTGTCGGTTTAGGGAGTTAGAATATGGTTGGAATGGTATAGTTGGGATCCAAATAAAGCGATCAATGTATATGGATTGGTCGATCTGTGGAGGTGGTCGGTTAGAGAGGCTTTACTGTAGTATATATATATATATATATATATATCTGTTATGTAACCCATTATGTGAGTATAAATAACACATATGTGAATATATATACATATCTGAATATATATATATACATAGACATGTGCGCCATAATTCATCATGTGAATATTAATAACATATATATACATATATGTCTTATATACTCCATTATATGAATAAGCATGACATACATTGATTATATATGCTACATAATCTGTTAAGTGTTATGTGATTATAAATAACATATATGTGAATATGTTTTAGTCCGTCCACCGACCATGGGACCGACTTTAAGTGGTCCATTTAGGGAGGTGGTTGGTTTAGAGACCCAAATAAAGCGATCGGTATAGGGGAGTGGTCGATCTGTGGAAGTGGTTGGTTAGAGAGGCTTTACTGTATATATATATAATATATAGCTGCTTATACATATATATATATATATATACATATATATATATATATATACATATATATACATATATACACACGCACATATATATATATATATATATATATATATATAACTACTTGGCTGTGCATTTACAGTCTCTACGGTCACGTGACCGGCCGACGCTAACATAGCGCAGCCCCATATATCGCCCACTTGTCGCGTCGATGCCGCTACAATAACACAGGGCCCCAGATGAGATTGATGAGCAATAAAAGGGCGCGACACGGCTGGTCTCGACCGGACAGAAACCAGCGGGATCCCGCAGTAGTGATCCAGGCCTGCTGCTTGTAGCCGTGAACTTAAAGCTGCATAGTCCGATGAAAACATCAAATTTTCAAAAAAACTAAACAATTATCTAGATTTGATTCTACATATCTAACTCAGATAATGGTGCACTTATTAAACATTTGTCACCACACAGAAGGGAATACTGAGTCAATTTAATATAACAGGTTACTGCAGAAGCCTATGGTGTTAGAGTTTTGGCAAGCTTGCCAAAATTAATTTTGCATGTTTGCATTTCAAATATCTCAAAAGTTAACCATTTAAAGTAAAAGTTACTTCAAACTAAAGTCATCATCATCATCATCATCATCATCATCATCATCATCATCATCATGCTGTCAGTCGCGATGCGACAAAGACTGCTTTAAATTTCATGAAAGCTGCCTGCAAAAGTGTTGAAGTGCTGCTGGCTTTTGTAAGTTACCAGCGGCACTCTCTCGGGGAGCAAGTAGAGGTTTCACCCCGGCAAGAACATGAACTCCTCCACTCCTCCACTCCTCCACTCC
>CM059188.1:31723944-31773595 GCA_030323885.1 Branchipolynoe longqiensis
CCCTCACCCACACCCTCACCCATACCCATACCCACACCCACACCCTCACCCACACAGTTACCCATTCCCACACCCTCACGCTCATACCCACCTGCACCCACACCCTCACCCACACCCTCATCCTCATCTTCACCCGCACCCTCACCCACACCCTCACATTCACCCCCTGTACCCACACACTCACACGCACACCACATACACCCAACACCTCATCCCATCCTCACCGAACCCTCGCTCTCACCCCCACCATCACCATCACCGCCCCCCCCCCCACCACCTTCTGCCCCGTACACACCCGAGCCTCACCTCTAAAGTGTAAGTGCTCGGTTCTGGATTTGTTGCAAGGCTATAAATTATGCCATTATAGTCAAAGATGGGCAGGATCGTGGTATTGTGTGGCAATGTAATATTCTCACAAATACAGTCTCTCATTTGTCTGAAGCTGTTCTGTTTCATGGCGAGGTGTTGGTTTAGCCTGCAGAATTGTCACATGTAATATAGTGTAGAGTACATTGTGGTGCCCCAGTATTTGTAGGAGTCAACTTTGAGCTGGGCCGTCCGTCTCCCGTGTTGGTAGATCGTGGGGTCGTGGGTTCGAACCCTGGTCGAGTCAAACCAATTACTTAAAAATTGATACTTGTTGCTTCCTATCCTGGCGCTCGGCATTATTAGGATAGGGCAAGGACTGGTTGGCTCAGTGTCAGGATAATGTGACTGAGTGGGATATCAGGTCATGGTGCTGGCGACCTGGTCTTCTAGTGGGGCAGCACTATAAAGTCACCATGAGTGCGCACTGTCACAAGTCGATACCCGTCCTGATTTGACCTTAGATGTTGCTAGAACGTAAAACAACAACAAACAAACAAACTCGAGCTGGGCTCCCTCTATCTGCAGTTCAATTTGTTGCGCCTTATTCTCTTTGGATGTTATGCCATAGACCACAAGCTCTGTTGTAGACGTGGTCAATGTTAATTTGTTTTCCCGACGCCACTTACCAGTTCCTGATTGGATTCCTTTTTAAATATTGATGTTTTAATAATAATAATCACTTCAGAGTAGACATGTGCGCTTTATTCTGATAACTTCGACAATATATTTTGTTTGAATGTCAATGACCTTATCAATCCGCTCAGGGTCCTTGGCCTTTTTAAGAAGCAGCGGCGCGATTCGTGTTTTATTCGCTGTTGTTGATAACGTCACGAGGAGGGCGTTGTGGAGGTGTCAGTGACGTCACGGCGTCACGTGGTAGCATTGACCTGTGTGGCCCTTAAGCCGGTCCCAGGTGGATGATTGGAGTGGTGTGGAGGATCATTGCCCTTCAGTACAGGTAAGCAGTCGACAGAGCACACAATGTATATGTATATATATGTATATATATGCATATATGCACATCACCCTCTTATTATATATATATATATTTATATATATACCGCCCTTATCCCACCTTGCATTACACTCTCCTTGTAAAGTCTCCACTCACATCACTCAGTGTACCAACTAATTGGTATTGAGCAGTCATTGACCGATGTAGTAGGCATTTGAGACCTCAGTTATCTATATGTGATATATACATATTTATATATTTTTTTGTTGGTAAATATTTTATTCATCTGAATACATATTTTGTCAGCGCTGACGCACTGGTCTTCCAGCTGTTGAAGCGATCACATTTGGTTTGTACATGGTGATGAGGCAGTGCATGCAGCACATCCCGCTCTGAACATTAAAAGTCGGGGGAGCAACCTATGTTGTATAGCGCACAGCATAGGCACTCAACATAGTGCAGGAATCAGGCTCCTATTCATTATCTGAATATTAATAACACGTTGTATTATATAGTTCCAATTTCGCCTACTACACGGTATGTGTGTCCGCACCACTGGCGCCACCTGGAGTCGTTTTCTTGTAACACCACCGCCTGGCAAGCCGCGTTGTCAATCTAAGAGATACTTTATTTCTCTCCCCGCCGTTCTCGCGCTCTCCTTCTCTCTGTCTCTCTCTATATACATATCCATATGTTTATGAGTGCATATACCATGGCATCACTATATTAACCCCGCCAATACGTAGACCTTCTAGATCAATCCTCAAATCAGATGCCCTCACTTTCTTCACACATCTACTTTTTCCTACATACATGTCCCAACGCCCACCCCTACTCCTACCGCCACACCTCACACCTCCACACCCCACACCTCCACTCCACACCCCATACCTCCACTCCACACCGCACACCTCCACACCCCACCTCCACACTCCTACATCCACACCTCCACACTCCATACCTCCACTCCACACCGCACACCTCCATACCACACACCCACACTCCCACCTCCAAACTCCACCTCCACACCACACACCTCCACACCACACACCTCCACACCACACACCCACACTCCTACCTCCAAACTCCTACCTCCACACCCACACCTCCACACCCCACACCTCCACACCCCACACCTTCACACCACACACCCACACTCCTACCTCCAAACTCCTACCTCCACACCCACACCTCCACACCACACACCT
Source organism: Branchipolynoe longqiensis (assembly GCA_030323885.1). Taxonomy (NCBI): domain Eukaryota; kingdom Metazoa; phylum Annelida; class Polychaeta; order Phyllodocida; family Polynoidae; genus Branchipolynoe; species Branchipolynoe longqiensis. The sequence goes on from CM059188.1 coordinate 31,726,477, forward strand.
CCACACCCCACACCTCCACACCACACACACACTCCTACCTCAATATCACACACTTTCACACCTCCACTCCACACCCCACACTCCTACCTCCATATCCCACACCTCCACACCACACACCCACACTCCTAAATCCACACTCCTACCTCCACACCCCACACCTCCACACCCCACACCTCCACACCACCTACATACACTCCTACCTCCAAACTCCTACCTCCACACCCCACACCTCCACACCACACACCTCCACACCACATACCCACACTCCTACCTCCACACTCTACTCGACACTCCTATCCCCACCTCCCACAGTCCTCCCTCCACACCACCACCCGCACTCACCCATCCACACAGCCCTACCTTTTCACCCCTTCCACACTCCTACTTGCACACCACCCCTCCCCACACCTCTACCTTCCCACCCCACCCCAACCCCCACCCAACCCCACCCCACCCACCCCAACCCACCCCACCCCTTCCCCACCCTATCCTCCACCACCATCTCCACACCCCTACCTTCCAGACACCTTCTCCCCACCGCACACCCACACCCACATCCCTACCTCCTCCCCACATCCTCACCCTCCCCCATCCCGACCTCCTCCTGCAGGCTGCACGTGCGCGAGGGGAAATTGGCACGACGTCATTGGGGCGTGACGTCACGCGTGGGTAGTGACGCGTATCACCGACCACGGTCCTGACGCATACGCACAGGCCCCGCGGGTGCCCGTTTCCCAAAGCGAGGCTCCAACAGTCAGAACCCCAGAGTAATACCACACACATACATGAAAGACACTGGGCCAAATCAAGCCACCATAGTGCATATCGCCTAATATCTCGAGTGAGAAGGGGATTTAAAAACAATTCTAATTTCTATTATGGGAATCTTGAAATATTTGTTGGGGGGAACGCAAAAAGATGTCTGTGATATTTTAGTGCAGGGCGCCCCTGGAGGCGGGCGTATTCATGACGGGACAGGCCTCGTCACGCGTCATTAAACACACCTGCCTGCCCGACTCACCTGACGGGGGAGGGGGGGCTGTCTCAAAAAGCTGTAAGCCCCGCATAAACAACGCCCACCCAGCCAGCTTACACTAGGCGTACCCGTTACCACGGCGACATTTCTCTACTACTCACTCACTCTAACCCAAGTAGACTGGGCTTCATGATATATGGATATATATATATATCACGTTATATTTCTCTACTACTCACTCACTCTAACCCAAGAAGCATGGATAGATATATATATATCACAATATATTTCTCTACTACTCACTCATTCTAACCCAAATAGTTTGGGGTTTGTGACATATACATAAATATATATCATGATATATTTCTCTACTACTCACTCACTCTAACCCAAATAGCCTGGGATTTGTGATATATACCTAGATTTACAGCACAATTTATTCCTCTACTATTCACTCACTCTAACCCAAATACTCTGGGCTACATGATATATGGATAGATCTATATCACGATATATTTCTCTACTACTCACTCACTCTTACCCAAATAGCACGGGCTTCATGATATGTGTATAGATATATATCACAATATATGTCTCTACTACTCACTCACTCTAACCCAAATAGTATGGGCTTCGTGATATATGCATAGATATATATCACAATATTTGTCTCTACTACTTACTCATCATAACCCAAATAATATGGGCTTTGTAATATATATATATATATATATATATATATATATATATATATATATATTTGTGGTATATATATATATGCCACAAATGAGTTCTTTACACCACACTTATTCTAACCCAAATCGCATGGGGTTTGTTATCTATACACATATATATCACGATATGCTTTTCTACTACTCACTCATTCTAACTCAAATAGCCTGGGTTTTGTTATATATACACATATATATCACGATATACTACTCTACTACTCACTCATTCTAACCCAAATAGCCTGGGTTTTGTTATATATACACATATATATCACGATATACTACTCTACTACTACATACTACTCACTCATTCTAACTCAAATACCCTGGGTTTTCTTATATATACACATATATATCACAATATACTACTCTAATCCTCACTTATTCTAACCCAAATAGCCTGGGTTTTGTTATATATACACATATATATATCACGAGATACTTCTCTACTACTCACTCATTCTAACTCAAATAGCCTGGGTTTTAATATATATACACATATATATCACAATATAATTCTCTACTGCTCACTCATTCTAACCCAAATAGCCTGGGCTTCATCATATATATATACATATGGATAGATCTACATATACATAAGCAATGGAATTGTATTTAATAGAGGAAGTACTCCATGTTTATATTCCCATAATTTCCTTATGGAGCACATAAATATAGAGGACCAAGTTATATAGTGGGCAACTTGTGTTAGATGATCGCTACGGTGCCATTTGTAATACTTTAATATGGAAACCATATCCACTTTTTATGTAATAAAATCCATTTTAGTTGTGGTTTAAAAAGAAATATTATTACAATGGGACAATGAGTGTCAGCAAACTCATTCTCAAAACGTGACCCTTATTCTGCCACTAGAAGGACATTTTTTTTTTTTGATGCTGTGTTTATACTGTCCATAGCATGTAAGCTCGAGTGCTTGGGCTTGTTTTCAATGCTGGCCAGTTGTAGTAGTGGTTTAATCTTATCACACAGTAGGAGGTGATAAGATGTTTTGTTTCTCACACAGTACCAGGTACATGGTGATTATTTAGTATCCGTAGTTAAGCGTGTTCTTGGCTCGTAGATGGTAGAGCTTGTTTTGTGTTGGGTTTGGCTGTCCAAGGTCGATCCGAAATAGGGAAGGACCGTCAGATAGCTAATGGTTTTAGTCCTAAGTGTTTGGTTTCTTTTTTCTATGCAAAATAAAGCGATGTTTATAATACATAAATATCCAAACTACATCTGCTCTTTATGGAATAAAATCTATTTTAGTTGCAAGTAAAATATTTGTTTTTTTCAATGGGGCGCTGAGTGTCACCGAACTCACTATAGTGTCCTGTGAATCCCTGATTCTTAGTCCACCACTATAACTATATTCTACCATATGGGCAATACAACAATATGATTGGATAATCTATTATGCAAATATTATATGGACACCCCGGCTTTGCTTGTGTTAAAAGCTTTTAGGGAGTTAGCGTGAATAATACTTATTTATTGAACCATTTTCTTTTGTCAGAGCCTAAATATTGATGTTCCGGCCGTGTAAAAGTGTAGATATTTATAGCAATTAGATTAAGAAGTTTATGCTGTTAAATCCAGTCTAAACCACAATAATAAGATACTAATATGGGATCTTGTCATGATAGCATCAGTTGGTATGGTTGAAAATTCAATAATCTGATCATTTCGATTTCTTTAAAGATAAATATATTAGGTAGAAGGTCTACGTATTGCCGGGGTCAATATAGTGAGGTGTACTTTGCTTTAGTTTGAAGTAACTTAATTTTAAGGGTTATCTTTGAAGATATTTGAAGTGATAATTTGCTAAATGAACATTGGCATTCATGCTGAAATGGAGAACATAGGGCTTATTTATCGATTTTCAAGCACAACAGCCTAGAACAGGTTCACCAAACTGTTATAAATGTATTAACGAGTGCGTCGCCATTTATGATTGATATTGTAGTAGTCTGCACTGACTTCTCAGGCAACTAACCACATAGACAGATAGGCGTGGGTAGTGCGGTGATATCAGGGAGCCTAAGTGGTGTAATGGTTAGAACACTGGCTCGAAATGTGGGTTCGAGTCCCACTCTACGCGCAATATTTGCCATTTTCATCACCCCCACGACGATATCTAGGATCAAATCTGGGTAGCCAGACGGGATGGCCGAATGAGTTAGAGCGTCTGTCTCCCGCGTTGGCATATCGAGGGGTCGTGGGTTTGAACCCTGGTCGAGTCAAACCATTCACTTAAAAATTGATAATTGTTGCTTCCTAGCCAGGCGCTCGGCATTATTAGGATAGGGCAAGGACTGGTTGGCACAGTGTCAGGATAATGTGACTGAGTGGGGCAGCACTATAAACTCGCCATGTGTGCGCACTGTTACAAGTCGGTCCCAGTCCTGATATGACCTTAGATGTTGCTAGGACAACAACAAACAAACAAAATCAAATCTGGGTAAGTGGTTTGGTTTAGAACAGTTAATGTCACTCGATCAACAGATACAGAACAGTAAAGGTACATGTTTACATTCGGTAGATTGAGTTTTTGTACATTGTAGTTCTTTGTTGAATAGGTAATTTGACATGTGAGTAAAGCCTGCTACACACCTCCCGTATACGATTCACACACTAAAGCTGACTGCTCAACATGACCCGTCACAACCCGACCCATCCCGTTTCCCGACTAAAACTGCCCGATTCATTTTTCGAATCTTATAAGATTCCAGTCTTAAGCGCTAAAACTAAGTTTAAGTCGTGAATCGGAAGGCTCAAGTGTGTTAGGGGGTCTCACACACCTAAAGATTGAAACCGACTAAAACTCAAACTTAGTCACAAAACGGACAGTTTTAGGTTTTATACGGGAGGTGTGTACCGGGCATAAGATAATGAGCCTATGATTTCAAATATGAGAACGGGGAGGTGAGTGGGAAAACCTCACATGAAGTGAGTTCCAGAATGCAATGGTAGGCTAGTGAATTTGGGCTTGGATCTTAGGTTATTAATTACAGAATGTGATCATAAACAAACACTCCATTACAATTATATATTTAAAAGTGACAGTGGTAACGCCGGAAGTTAAGGTCGGGTGGTGGTGGCGCCACCAGTACCCGTATGAGTAAGGAGCAAATACATGAAGAGTGCCCATTGGCTAATAATATAATATAACAATAATATAATATATAGAATAATCCCTTCCGCGGCTTTATACTCACACAATTCTTATACATCACATATATATATAAAGTGTTGTTGTTGGATGGAGTTTTACATTATGACAACATCTAAGGTCATATCAGGACGGGTACCGACTAGTGACAGTGCACACTCATGGTGACTTTATATTGCTTCCCCACTGGGAGACCAGCCTGCTGGCACCATGACCCGACTTCCCACTCAGTCACATTATCCTTATATTGACCTAACCCATCCTTGCCCTTTCCTAGTAATCCCGACCGCCAGCCTGGGTAGTAACAAATATCAATTTTGTAAGTTGTTGCATTGACAAAGAAGATCACCAACAAAGAAGTTCTCAGAAAAATTAAAAATAAGAAAAGCTTGTTTGCCACTATACAGACAAAGAAACTGATTTATTTTGGCCACATCATTCGTCAGAGTTCAATATACCGTACATTGTTGGAAGGGAAGGTGAATGGCAGCAGAGGGAGAGGGAGACCAAGAACATCATGGTTTACAAATATTTCACAGTGGACAGGCTTGAATTATTCACAGTCTATCAGAACAGCACACCATCGGGACAAGTGGAGAACCATTGCATCCAACCCTCGACTAGAGGACGGAACTATTGATTGATTGATTGATGCATTGACTCAGCTGGGAATTGAACTCCCGACCTTCCGCATTGGAAGCCTGCGCTCTACCGATTCGGCCACCGCGCCCGGTATTTATATAACGAACTCTTCGAGAAAGGAACCATGCGCCTAATGCCAGGATTCGCGCACTAAAACTCCCGATCCACTTAAAACTGAAAACGGGCCGATTCATTTTTCGAATCGCGAATCTCAATCGTAATGCTAGCGCACACCTACCGTTTTAGCCCTAAAAATCGCGAATCGTAATCGGTAGGTGTGCTAGGGGAGTGCACACCTCACGACTTTTGGGCAGTTTTAGATCGTATACGGTAGGTGGGTGCGGAAAAACGATCGTAAACGGTAGGTGTGTACCGGTCATAAGAGTGGGAACACCTCGTGAACATTCTACTGTTTGGTGTGGTTTTTTACGCGCTCTCCATTTAGCTCTCTGCTGTGAGAGTTGCGTCCATGAGTCGGTCTCATTTCATGAAAGCTGCCTCAAAAGTGTTGAAGTGCTGCTGGCTTTTGCAAGTTACCGCGGACTCTTCGGGGAAATAGAGGTTTCCACCGCAAGAACATGTCAAGACAGGCGCAAAACTATTTGTCCCTGCAGTGGTGGTGGGAGATGTTGGGAGTTCATACATCACGCCCTTAATGCTGCCACAGTGACATGGTTTTCTGTTAGGGTTTGCTCCCTTAGCCTTCGGTTCTGTCAGAACCTGTACCACAGGCAGTGGTTTACAACTCTGCAGGGCAGGGGCGTCAAACTCCCTGAGGTATTGCTATACCTGCATACACATCACACATACATACATACATGCATACATACATACATACATACATACATACACATATATATATACCACATACATACATACACACATACATACACACACAAACATACAACATACACACACCTGTTACGAACTCAAAATAGCCTTCAATTTTACGAACCGAATATTTCATTCAGAGGTAACTAATACCTATTTAATACAGGCTCGGTAGAGCGCAGGCCTCGCATGCGGAAGACCGGGAGTTTGGTTCCCGGTCGAGTCAAACCAATGACTTTAAAATTGATAGTTGTCGCTTCCTATCCAGACGCTTGGCATTATTAGGATAGGGCAAGGACTGGTTGGGTCAGTGTCAGGATAATATATCTCAGTGGGATATCAGGTCATGGTGCTGGCGGCCTGGTCTCAGAGTGGGGCAGCACTATAAAAGTCACCATGAGTGCGCACTGTCACAAGTCGGTACCCATCCTGATATGACCTTATATGTTGCCAGGATGTAAAACTCCAGCAAACAAACTAAAAACAATACCTATTTAAAGAAACTATGGGTAGATACGCCGAACTGATGTCTAAGTTCACCATACAGCCAGCAGCGCGCTGTGATGACTTTGCGGGGTGTTAGTGTTAGACCTGCGATTAAAATTTGCGCTGCATTTTGAGTCGGTCCCCGCAGTTCCGGCAGTTAGCACCAGAGGGGGCGGGCGGCGGCGGGCGTTTCTATTTCCGGTCTGTGGTCACGGTTTGGTCGGTCTTCGATCTGCTGACGGCTGCGGGTTACCGGCGAGGTCACTAGGACGGCTATAGCAGGCGGCTGGTTGGCGTGTCCAATAACTCGGCCACTTTTAAGCTGTCACCAAAATGTCGTCTGCTGCGGACAAACTGTATTAAAAACTCAAATAAATCCCCAAAAAATCCATACACAGCAAACAATCAATCAAAATGCCTTCCGAATTCACAACAAGATTAGTTTCAAAATCAACCGATGCCATCTTTATGAGCAATTCTGTCGGGCACTTAGAATGTCGTAAAGTTTGCTAATTAAATTACAGCTCTCCACTGTTCCGTTTCGTCATCAATAGCCGTGGGGCACTGCGCACTATTTGTGTGTTTAATTAGTTCCTTTTATGTAGCTACTTTTCACAGCCAATGTATTAATGCGCACACCCACATGTGCATGGTTACTGTGATGGAGTGTGTGCTCGTAGGTAGGACTCCATTCGCCTCTATTATTAGAAGGCCAGTATGTAGAATGTTTATTTACCACATTACCATTCATTTACCATCGTATCATTTATTTATCACATTACCATTTATTTACCATATTACCATCTGTTTACCATACTACCATTTATTTGCTATTTTACCATTTATTTACCATATTACCATTTATTTACCACATTACCATTTATTTACCATATTGCCATTTATTTACCATCTTATCATGCATCTACCACCTTACCATTTATTTACCATATTACTATTTATTTACCATCTTATCATGTATCTACAACCTCACCATTTATTTACCATATTACCATTTATTTACCATCTTATCATGTATCTACCACATTACCATTTATTTACCATATTATCGTTTATTTAGATTTTACCATCTATTTACCATACTACCATTTATTTACCATTTTACCATTTATTTACCATATTACCATTTATTTACATTTTACCATTTATTTACCATGTTACAATTTATTTACCATCGTATCATGTATCTGCCACCTACCATTTATTTACCATATTACCATTTATTTACCATCTTATCATGTATCTACCACCTTACCATTTATTTACCATATTACCATTTATTTACATTTTACCATTTATTTACCATATTACCATTTATTTACCATATTACCATTTATTTTACTATATTCCTATTTCTTTACTATATTACCATTTATTTACCATCTTATCATGTATTTACCACATTCCCATTTATTTACCATATTACCATTGATTTACCATATTACCTCTGTGTTTGGCTTAGTTACTTTTAGTGGTGTTTCAAATAGCAGATTGTTATCTTAATCAGCACTGATATCGGCATTGTTGCTGTGGTTGTAGAATGTGTGGCGGCGGACATATTAACAATAACTGAATAAAAACTGCGGAATGTGTGGCATGAGACATGTTAAGTAACTGAATAAGCATTGCACATAGTGGGGGTCTATATAGACACGGTGTGTTTCTATATAGGTTGGGCACGGAGAATAATAATAATAATAATAAGCTCTTGTACCAATTGCGATAGGGACCACCCCAACCTCATCATCCATGGCAGTGCACACAACAAAACAATTGTTAAAATGCATTGCTTCTCCTCAACAAATCAAATCAATACCTCTGTGTGGCGTGGCCGCGGGCCATTCACACCATTGTGAAAATAGACCTGTCGGCCACCGCCTTCGTGATAACTATCATTCCTGTAAACAAAAAAAAAGAGAATATATATATTTTTTATCTCCATTTAAAATGTGCTCGGCTCGATCTTATCTTTGTCAGTTCTCACGGAAACTGCCGATTGTGGCCGAGCCTGTCACGAACGGCCGCGCCCGCCTGATGAGTAGATCGTGCGGCGCTAGTCGTCAGTGTGCAGGCGCCCGACCGCGTGACGGCAGTCGTAAAATTCCAGATTGGATGTCGCAAAAATCGGCCGACGGACGGCGGGCGGCAAATGCCAGCAATTATAAGTCAATAAAGCAGTGCGTCTGCGCAGGCGTATGAATACGCAGAAAAGACGCGAGTTCCGGTGCCAATTAGCCGCGTTCGGCCGGCGGATCGGGATTTTCCGTGACTCGGCAGTTTTTCGAAGGAAGTCCGAATCATAAGGCTAGGGTAGCCATAACCCAAGCACCGTCATTTTCTCCCGGTGCATCATGGTCCCCAGCACGGATAGCCTCCAACCCCCTGCCCGCTCCGGCCCGCCCCTGCCCGCCCCTGCCCGCCCCTGCCCGCCCCTGCCCTCCACACACTCTAGCGGCGACCTCTGGAAATACAAAAGACTAGAAGGAGAAAGAAAAAAGCAAGTCTGCTGGACAAAAAGCGCGGGAAACTGATACCTCAATGTCGTCTGCTTCCGATTTTGAAGAGGAAGTGGTCAGACAAGCATGAAACTGATGCATAAAAGTCGTCTGCTTCCGATTTTGAAGAGGAAGTGGTCAGAGGAGCATAAAACTGATGCACAAATGTCGTCTGCTTCCGATTTAGAAGACGACGTGGTCAGGCACTCCTGGGACAGTGTGTGTATGTGTGACGTCATTCTATTCCACTTGTGTCTCGTGTGTAATCTCCATTATCAGCGTCATTCGAACCTTATTCCCAGATCAAAAACTGTGAACACATTCCTGACCACCACAAGCATTCAACCCCCCCCCCCCCACCTCACCTCACCTCACCTCACCTCACCCCCCCCCACCCCCACCCCACCCCTACAGTCACTACAACTCGGGATAACCCAAACCACGTGTGTTTACCTTCATAATCCTCCTCGAAAAGATAACTTGGGGTAGGGTTGGATGGGAGTGTGGGTTTGGGTTGGCGCGGTGTAGGCGGTGCGGGTAGATTTAGAGAGGGGTGTGGGTGGGTGGGTGGAGGGTTGCGCGTGACAGTCAGTGCTAAAGCTGCAAACGACCAGGCGCAGGCAAACGGCCGATTTAATGTTGGGTCATAAACAAGGCACGGGGCCGACTTTTATGACTGACGGGTCCCCCTGACCCGGTGCTGCCCGTGCTGCCCCCTGCCGGCTCCTGCTGCCCGGTGCCGGCTCCTGCTGCCCAGTGCCGGCTCCTGCTGCCAGGTCCCGGCTCCTGCTGCCTGGGCCCGGCTCCTGCTGCCCGGTTCCGGCTCCTGCTGCCCGGTGCGGGCTCCTGCTGCCAGGTGCGGGCTCCTGCTGCCCGGTTCCGGCTCCTGCTGCCCGGTGCCGGCTCCTGCTGCCTATTGCCGGCTCCTGCTGCCCGGTGCCGGCTCCTGCTGCCCGGTGGCAGCTCCTGCTGCCCGGTGCAGTCTCCTGCTGGCCGGGGCGAGCTCATGCTGCCCGGTGCCGGCTCCTGCTGCCCGGTCCGAGCTCCTGCTGCCCGGTGCAGGCTCCTGCTGCGAGGTCTTGCTGCCCGCTGCAGGCTCCTGCTGTTTGGCGCAAGCTCCTGCTGCCCTGATTCCCTGCTGCCCTGCTGCCCTGCTGCCCTGCTGCCTGCTGCCCTGCCCTGCTGCCCTGCTGCCCTGCTGCCCTGCTGCCCTGCTGCCCTGCTGCCCTGCTGCCCTGCTGCCCTGCTGCCCTGCTGCCCTGCTGCCCTGCTGCCCTGCTGCCCTGCTGCCCGTGCTACTCCACACTGGGTCCTGCCCTACCGGAGAAGGCAGCAGTCCCCACCGCAGCAGCATCGGCCCATAACCGAAATGATGACATTCATCTTCTCTGTGATTGTAAAAGTTGTGGCTGCTTCCACCGACTCATTCCTCTGACTGCCTCCTCCTTATGTATATTATATCTATATAATACCGAACGGTGGTTAAGTTTTAGGGCCATTCTGATCACTTCTCCTCTGTTAATCGGTGCTGCCAACGAGTATCATCATACTCTACTGATGCTTCGCCATGAATGGGTTGTTAATAAAAAAATGTTGTTGCCTAAAGTACACATTTCATATTAATTTTGAATTTCAAAAAAGCAATTGAATTTGCTATGCTTTGCTTTTTTTTAAACTAACTTTGGTTACTTTAACCAGATAGTCATTGTGACTGCCTTAACACAATATTGGTTCAGAGATTGATGCAGAATCTATTTTTAACCCATGCAGAGCTAGCAATATATCAAATATATAATATATGGTTGGTTATTCGGATTGTAAGTCCTGGCAACATCCAAGGTCATAATATCATGATGGGTACCGACTTGTGACAGTGTGCACTCATGGCAACTTCATAGTGCTGCCCAAATACTAATCAAATACCTTCGTGGCTATTTTCATAAAAATAACTAGACAATATATTATATAATACCTATTGCTATTAGTACATATTACATATTAGTGCATATTTCATATTACATACTACATATTACGCATTCCTGGTCGATTCAGACACCACTGGCTTAAAAATTGATACTTATCGCTTCCTAACCTGGCACTCGGCATTATTAGGATAGGACAAGGACTTGTTGGCTCAATGTCAGGATAATGTGATTGAGTGGGATATCAGGTCACGGTGCTGGTGGCCTGGTCTCCCAGTGGGGCAGCGCTATGAAGTTTCACACTGTCACAAGTCGGTACCCGTCCTGATATGACCTTAGATGTTACCAGGACGTAACACCAATAACCAACCATTATTTCTGTGCGCAGAGACCGTCATAAAAGTGACATTTTGGTATACTACTAAACCATCCCAATACTTCACTTGGGACGCCCGGAGGAACGCCAGTGGACGCATTCAGGTTTATGTCCTAGCAACATCTAAGCTCATTATCAGGATCGGTACTAACTAGCGACAGTTCGCGCTGATGGTGACTTCATAGTGTTGCCCCTTTAGAAGACCAGTCAGTGTACCGCAGGAATTATATGACTCGAGATACCCCTCAGTCACATTTATTATGACACTGAGCGAACCCAGTCATTGCCCTATCCTATTACAGTACAACCCCGTTAAACCAAGCTCGGTTAAACCAAACGATCGGTTAATCCAAACTTGTTTCGGCGGCCGGGCAAAATACTACCATTTATCATATAAAAAAGTTGGTTAAACCAAAGTCGATTAATCCAAAGTATCGGTTAATCCAAAGACCCTATAATACTAAGACGGCTCACTCCCTATCTCTCCCATGGTAATGTAAATTTCGCAGTGCCACCTTGTGGTGGGTTTGATCAGCCCGGCTGCTGGTTGGTGTTTCACATGTAAACACATACAATTATATTATACATGAGATAGGTAAGTATGAATACACATCAATATGAAATTGCTATGAACAAATACACATCATCATCAGCATCATCATCAGCATCGCCATCATCACACATCTTTCACATTCATATATACATTTATACATATAATATAGCACCTGTTTAACCAAGAGAACAGCCACCACACCAAGTGGTGGGTTTGATCATTTTGATTACACAATACAGGCTGAGTGAGCCATCTTAGTATTATAGGGTCTTTGGTTAATCCAAACAAAATTGTCAGCCCCAGGCCACTTCCGTTACAGTTAAACCAAACTTTCATGTGGTTTTAAGGTCATCTTGGACTTTTTTATATCATAAATGGTAGTATTTTGCCAGGTCGCCGAAAACAGTTTGGATTAACTGATCGTTTGATTTAACCGAGGTTGGTTTAATGGGGTTAAACTGCATATACATAAAAAAACAATAATCATAGTGTCCACATATATTGTACATTCATAATGCACCCCCGTTTTTGCCAAAGCCAAGTCAAAGTCAAAAGCTCAGTTAAACCAATGATCGGGTAATCCAGACAAATTTCTAGGGTCCCTTCAAGTTTGCTTTAATGGGGTTATACTGTAATATCAAGCGCCAAGCTAGGTAGTGACAAGTATAACAATATAGTAAGCCATTGGTAGGATGTAAGCCTCCAACAACGAACCAACCTGCTCCCACCGGTGGGTTACACAGGAGGCCTACCAACACATGACGGCGCCGAGTGATGAGATGCATCACCATGCTTCTACTCAGATTTGCCCTCGTTCCATACTTGCCATATTATACTGTATGGGCGTCTCAAAGTAGGCGATCTCCATTACTTATGCATGCGGCTATCCCATAATGCAGTGTGTCGAGTAAGTAACACAAGGTGAGATAAACATGCACAAAGGTGCACCATGGTTTGTATGTTTGTGTTTGTGTGTGTTTGTGTTTATGTGTGTGTTTGTAAAGCGGCTGTCACACCTCGCCGGATTGGGGAAACGGAAAGAACCCGAACAAAGTCCGGTTTTTGTCCGTTGATATCAGTTGAACATGCACAAAACTTGCAACGGATGCCGCCGGATTGACGTGTATGTTTCTTGTCTGGTTTGAGTCCGTTTAGTTCGCTTATCATCCGTTGGTTATCCGTTCATGTCCGTTTCATGTCTGTTTCATGTCCGTTCGTCCGGCATCCTTTGACCTGATATCGCAACATATTGACACATTTTAATACATTTTGATACTATCATGTCCCAACACCACCGTTCTAGACAATTCTGTCCTTTGCTCAATCCGTCATAGTGTGACAGGCACTTTAGTCTGTGTGTTTTTGTGTGTGTTTTGTTTTCTCCCATTATTTCCCTTGTTTTTTTTTTAGGAAGGGCGGGGGGGTGGGTAAATAGTTGTTATTCTTCACAATAACTCGTCATCAGTTCCGAGACACGGTCTTCCAGTTATTTACATAAATCATTTGAATGATGAATAAACTAAGAAATGTAAATATGATGAGTACGGAACACAAAACAAAACCCTTTGCACGTTGCTACTTTCGGAATGCAGTGCTATGGGCACCATGACCCGATATCCCACTTACTCACATTATTTCCTGATACTGAGCCAACGGGTCCTGGTCATACGCTAATAACGCCGATCACAAAACAATGTAGCGTCCAGTATCAATTTGATATATAAGTATTTTATTTGAGTCGACTTTGTCTCAGCTTTGCTTTTATTTGTCTCAGCGTTGGCTCAGCTTTGCTTATATTTGACTCGGCTTTGCTTTCATTTGACTTGGCTTTTCTTTCATTTGACTCGGCTTTGACTTTGCTTTGACTTTGCTTTGACTCGGCTTTGACTCGGCTTTGACTCGGCTTTGACTCGATTTTGTCTCGGCCTAGCTTTTATTTGACTCGGCGTTGGCTCAGCTTTGCTTTTATTTGACTCGGCTTTGCTTTCATTTGACTTGGCTTTGACTTGGCTTTGACTCAGCTTTGACTCGGCTTTGACTCGGCTTTGCTTTTATTTGACTCGGCTTTGCTTTCATTTGATTCGGCTTTGACTCGGCTTTGGCTCAGCTTTGACTCGGCTTTGACACGGCTTTGACTCAGCTTTGACTCAACTTTGTGTCAGCTTTGCTTTTATTTGACTCGGCGTTGGCACGGCTTTGCCTTTATTTGGCTCGGCTTTGCTTTCATTTGACTCGGCTTTGACTCGGCTTTGACTCGGCTTTGACTCGGCTTTGACTCGGCTCTGACTCGGCTTTGACTCGGCTTTGACCCCGCCACAACCTTCTGCTTGCGAATCGGGTGTCTTACCTGCGCGAGCGCCCTCACAGCTACTTCTGGAACTTGATGACGCAGAAATTTGGGGAATAAAAACCAAAAAAATAAGCACACATGTAAAGGTGTTTATTCTCACAGTATTCGCCTGCCGATCAGCACCTCAAACACCAAGCACTGATGCACACTCCCCCTCCCCCTGCCCCTGCCCCTGCCACTCCCCCTCCCCTCCCCCTCCCTCCAGTCACCCTCAAAGCGCATGCGCACAGCCTGCCATTCAGATGGGAGGCTTGCCTGCACGGTCCTCCCCTCCCCTGGTTGTTGATATACTGGAACCTCCCAGACCCAATACTACCTGATGGTTAATCCTAACATACAAGAGTGACTAGCCCACCAGGCCCGCCCCTAATTGGGTACTTTCCTCGCTAGCCCCCCCCCCCCCCACCCCCCCTCTCTCACCAGTACTGCTGCCTCTCCACCCACCGGGCGTGGTGGCCGAATCGGTAGAGCGCGGGTCTCGCGTGTGGAAGGTCGGGAGTTTGGTTCCCTGTCGACTCAAACCAATGACTCATAAAATCGCTTCCTACCACCCCACCATAGCCTATCAACACCCACCACTACCACCCACCACCACCCACCACCACTACCACCCACCATACACCACTGCCAGCCACCACCACCCACCACCACTACCACCCACCATCACCCACCACCACTACGACCCACCACCGCCCACCACCACTATCACCCACCATACACCACTACCACCCACTACCACCCACCACCACTACCACCCACCATCATCCACCACCACTACCGCCCACCATCACCCCTTATACCCCTACACCCATCCCCACACCACCACCACTACCACCAATACCACCACCACTCCACCATACACCAGTACCACCACCAGCACCACCACTCACGACCCCACAACCATCAGTACCACCACCTCACCAACCATCACCACCACTACCACCATACCACCACCACCCACTACCCCACAACCACCAGTACCACCACCACCCCACCATACACCAGTACCACCACCAGCACCACCACTCACGACCCCACAACCATCACTACCACCACCCCACCAACCATCACCACCACTACCATCATACCACCACCACCAGCCACCACCCCACAACCACCAGTAGCACCACCACCCCACCATACACCAGTACCACCACCAGCACCACGACCCACAACCACCAGTAGCACCACCCCACCAACCATCACCACCACTACCACCACCACCAGCCACCACCCCACAACCACCAGAATCACCACCACCCCACCATACACCAGTACCACCACCAGCACCACCACCCACCACCCACAACCACCAGTACCATCATACCACCACCAATAGCCACCACCCCACAACGACCAGTAGCACCACCACCCCACCATACACCAGTACCACCACCAGCACCACCACCCACCACCCACAACCACCAGTAGCACCACCCCACCAACCGTCACAACTAACACCGCCACGTCATCATCATCACTAACAGTAACACTACCACACCACCACCACACCACCACTACCACCACCCCACATCACCACCACCACCACACCACCACCCACTACCACCACCTCCAGCACAATCGCGGTGCCTGGCCAACTGGCCCGATTGGTGTAAACTCACCACACCACCGCCTTATGTATTCTTAATCGCCTTCCCGGGTTTAACGTTGAAATCACAGCTTCAGTCACGCGCAGTTTTAGCCAAACTTTGCCGAGCCGTGCCGAGCCGTGCCGAGCAGTGCAGAGCCGTACATGACCGCACCGAGCCGTCCCGAGCAATGCTGATTCACATCGAGCCGTGCCGAGCAGTGCAGAGCCGTGCAGGACCGCACGGAGCCGTGCCGAGCAATTCCGATTCGCATCGAGCCGTGCCGAGCAGTGCCGAGCAATGCCGATTCGCGCGGAGCCGTGCCGATCAGTACCAAGCAGTACCGAGTAATGACGAGCCGTTCTGACTAGTACTGATAAGTACCGAGCAGTACTGAGGAATAACGTGCCGAAGGGTACCGAGCAGTGCCGAGCAGTACCGAGCAGTGCCGAGCCGTTCCGAGCAGTGGTGAGTCGTGCCGAGCCGTGCCGAGCCGTGCCGAGCCGTGCCGAGCCGTGCCGAGCCGTGCCGAGCCGTGCCGAGCCGTGCCGAGCCATGCCGAACCGTGCCGAGCCATGCCGAGCCGTGGCGAGCCGCAGTACCGACCGAGCCATACCGAGCCGTGCCGAACAGTATCGAGCCGTACCGACCCGTACCGAGCAGTACCGAGCAGTACTGAGCAGTACCGAGCGGTGCCGGGCCTCTGGTCAACATTAACTTTTAAATAGTGTTACCGCCGACGTCTGATGAGTCCCTATCGTGCCGTGCCCAGTTTCTGGGACCGGTCTAACCCATCGATCACACTGAGGCCACATGCAGACAAGAGTGCTTTTCTGAGCAAGCTGCAACCCGCAACCACCACATAGTCCTCGGTCACTAAATGTCACAGGCTACCACGAACACGGTAACAGGCAACACACACTATACTAGACTACTCTTTTAGTGCAAATACTAATTTCCCAGTGAAAAAAATAAAGTAAATAACCATTTTTGGTGAATTTCTTTAAAAAATCAGACGGCATTTACTCAAAGCAGACGACATTAAATGTACGGCGTTTTGTGCGTGTGGGTTTGGGTGTGGATGTGGGTGGGTGGGGTGATCCTCACGCTCACCTGCCATGCTCAGGTGATGGCAGTGCACAGGTGGTGTTGAGAAATTAAAAAAATGGGGTAGGTGGGTGGTGAAAGAATGGAGAGGAGGGGGAACTTAAACGATAATCGGGAGATGGTAGGGGCGGAGAGAGTGGGTGTGGCAATCCGATATGAAATTAACCCCGGGTGCGAGTGGGAGGGAAGGGGGAGGAGAAAAAGGTGGCGGTGGCAATGAAATGAAATGTTGATCAGTATCGGATTATTCAGTTACAATACACCAGAGGGGGCGGGAGGGGGCGGGAGGGGCGGGAGGGGGCGGGAGGGGGCGGACTCCAAGCAGGTCGCCGGGATGAAGGTGTGTGAATGCTTGCTGTTGTGTAAGGTGCAGTGTTTTGCTGATTGCGCTTGGTGATTGTGATTGGTGAGTCCAATGGTGCAGAACTCTCCCAACACAATCTGCTCCGCACTGTGTGTGTATATATATATATATATATATATATATATGTCTAGGAGCCCAAATACGAGGGGGTTGGCCATTATGCCCATCGATGCTTGGCGCTATCGTGTCTGTATGGTGACCGTGATTGAATGATTGGGGTTTGGCGGCCTAGCAACATCTAAGTTCATAGCCGGAGAATCGCCGATTTGTGACAAAAGCAGCGCACCTGGTGACTTCATATATATACACATGTTATGGGTATATATATAAATATATCACATTATATATATACAGGTATATACTCTTTCATAATATATATATATATTGTGGCCTCATACATAGAGACATACATACATAATATATATATATATATATATACATATATATATAATACTACCCATATTAAGTTACTTGTGCCACTGCTTACTTGATGCGATACCTCACTCAGTCGTAGTTATCATGATACTCTGCCAACCACTTTTTGCCCATTACCATTGATGCCTAACGCCAGGTGGCGTAATGTGAAAGTGTCAATTAAAAAGAATTGGTTGAGTCCTTTCCTTTTTCCTCTCGGCCGGTTTGGGATCGAACCCATGTATAGGAAGTGTGGGAAGCGGTCGCCATACCCGTTAGGCCTTCCCTTCCGGTTATGCACATATGAAGATTTCAGGCGCAAAAATCGACAAACGCCATCTGGGCCGAAATGAAACCAAGACTATTTGAGTGTAGGGTGCTAGCATTCCAATAGTCAAATCCATTTGTTTGCAGAAATAGCCATAATGTGCGCCTCAATGTGGAATTGATAGACTTCAATTGAAAATCACAACAATAAATTCTATTTTTACAGGAAACAACTAAAATTGATTGATTTGAACCCTTCATACATATATTGATATGTGTGTGTGTATATATATATATATATAGTACATGTAAAAGCGAATTAAGATTTATGATAATTTAATAGGATTAATAAACGAATATTGTGGGCGCGACTGGGGCGGGGACGATATTGGTAAGACTTTTATATGCGGTATGTCTAGCGACCATTAGCAAACCCATAGCAACCCCCACCCCCACCCCACCCCCACCCCACCCCACCCACCCACACACTCCACAATGTCCTGATTGCCTCCAACACGGCATAAAATAAAGGCGGGGCCCTGGTTGTAATTAAACTCTCCTTAAAGTGTCCGGCACTTACCTGGTCCCCTCGATAAGAGACCTACAAACGCTGGGCGTGAGAAAAGAAACGCGAGTAGAGCCGAGTCTATAAATCTCATACCGCCAATTGAATAACAATCAACCCCAGCTTGTTGAATGCCGCCCGACCAATTACTGCCCCGCGTGGAACCGCGCTGGAGGCACTCCTGGGTGAGGCTGTAAGGAACGGGAGAAGGGAGGGCGAGGGGAGGGAAGGGGGGAACGGAGAGGGAGAGGGGAGGGTAGTGAAGATAGAGAGGGGAGGGGAGTGAGATAGTATAGGGGTGAGAGGGGAGGGGAGAGAGGTGAGGGAGGGGAGAGATGGGGAGAGGAAGAGAACGGGAGAGGGGGCGATTAGGGGGAAGGGAGGGGGGATAGGGCAGAGGGGGGGGGGGAGACGGGGAGGAAGGGGTGAGGAGAGAGGATAGAATGGAGAGAGAAGACTGAGGAATGAGGGAAAGTGGAGAAAGGAGAGAAGGAAGAGGGGACATAGGGAAGAGAGGAAACGGAAATGATAGAAGGAGACAAGGTGGTGAGGAAGAGAGGGGGGAGTGGGGTGGAGGGGAGATGGGGACAGGGGGACAGAGGGGAGGAGGGGAGGGGGTAGAGAGGGTAAGTGAGGGTGGGAGAAGGACTAGGGGAGAGAGGGGGGGGAAGGGAGAGAGGGGGGGGGAGAGGGGGAGAGGAGGTGAGAGAGGGGGAGAGGGGGAGAGATGGGGAGAGAGGGGGAGAGATGGGGAGAGGGAGAGCTGGGGAGAGGGAGAGAGGGGAAGAGAAGGGGAGAGAGGGAGGGAGAGGGGGAGAGCATGGGGATGAGAGGGGAGAGAGGGAGGGGGAGAGAGGGGGGAGAGAGGATGGAGAGGGAGAGAGAGGTGAGAGAGAGGGGGAGAGAGGGAGAGGGGAGAGGGGGGGAGGAGTGGAAGAGAGGGGAGTGAGAGGGGGAGAGAGGGGAGAGAGGGAGGAGGGGCGAGGGGGAGAGAGGGGTGAGGGGAGAGAGGGGTGAGAGACGGGATGAGAGAGGGGAGAGGGGGAGAGGGGTGAGAGGGGGAGGGGGAGAGGGGGGGAGGGGAGAGGGGTGTGAAGGGGCGGAGAGGGGAGAGGGGAGGGGGAAGAGGGGGGAGAAGAGGATTGAGCGTGAATAAATTGGGAAGGGGGAGAAGAGGAAGGGTTGAGGAGGCGAGTGGGAGGATGAAGGGGCGGCATGGGGAGGGAACGGGCTTGGAAAGGATTGGGGAGGGGAAGGGGAAGGAGAAAGGGGAGGGGGACAGGAAGGGTTATGGGAAGGGATATGGAGGGGAAGAGAAGGAGGAGTGGAAGAGAGTGGAAAGCGAGGGGCGGGAGGGAGTAAGGGAAGGGTAAAGTAAGAAAAGAGGGGCAGGGGAGGGAAGGGGAGAGGAGAGGGAAGGGAGAAGGGGGGGAGGAAGGGCTTTTAAGACATCCACGCTGGGATGTTGTAGTGGAGGATGTGTGCTGCATTTCGCTAACGCTGCGGTTGTGCGCATGTCTGTCAGTGATCTAGTGCGCATGTGCCACGGGCTGTGGGTTGGTGGTGTGAGATGTGTGTGTGTGTGTGGGGGGGGGGTGGTCATGGTGATGTGGCTACGGGCTGGGGGTTGGTGGTGTGAGATGTGTGTAGGGTGTGGGTGTGTGGGTGTGTGTGTGTGTGTGTGTGTGTGTGGGTGGGTGTGTGGGTGTGGTGTATGTGTGGTGTGGGTGTGAGTGTGGGTGTGGGTGTTGGTTGGTGGTGTGAGATGTGTGTAGGGTGTGTGTGTGTGTGTGGGGTGTGTGTGGGTGTGGGTGGGTGGGTGTATGGGGGTTGGGGGGGGCTGATCATGGTGATGTTGCCACGGGCTGTGGGTGTGTACCAGCAGACCTTGGCCAGACAACCCCTACTGGCACGTGACTCCGTACACCCCGCGGCACCATCATCTCACGCTAGTAGTCTTAACCCTCCCACCACTGTCATTCCATCTCCACGATTCACACCACCCTCACACCACGCTCACACCACCCCCACCAGCCTCACACCACCCTCACACCACGCTCACACCACACTCACCACCCTCTCACCACTCTCACATCTCACACCACCCTCTCGCCACTCCCACCCCCACCACCCTCACACCACGCTCACACCACCCTCACCACTCTCACACCACTCTCATACCTCCCCACCACTCTCACAACACCTCGCCACTCTCACCACCCTCCCATCACTCCCACCCCTCCTCGCCACTCTTTCCCCCTCCCACCACTCCCACATCTCCCCCACCTCCCCCACCTCCCCCACCAATATCACCACCATCACACCACTCACACCACTCCCCCACCTCCCCACCACTCTCACATCTCCCACCACCCTCCCACGACTCTCACAACTCCCTCGTCACTCTCACCACCCTCTCACCACTCACACCACTCCACCACTCACACCACCCCTCCACTCTCACCACCCCACACCCCCTACTACCCTCCAACCACCCTCACACCACTCTCACATCTCCCACCACCCTCATACCTCTCGCACCACCACTCTCTCGAACCTTGATCGAGTCAAACCAAACCCGCCTCCCCAGCCTCTCCCACCTCTTCCCTCCCCCGCCCCCACCCATCGCCCGCCCCTTCACCGCCTCCTTCACCGCCAGCCTTACTCAGCTCCGCTTCCCCCTCGCTCGCTCCCCATCCCCCTCCACCACCATCATAACAATCACCGCGCCCTCTACCGGCCTTCGTGGAAGATAAAAGACGCCGCTTAGCGCGCGTCGTCGTCGTCGTCGAACCGACACACAGACACACGTCGGGTGCGGTTTCCGCGCGACTGCGCAGACTGTGCGTCCGGCGAGGCCTCGTCGCGCGCCTTCCAAGGCGCGCGCTTTCTCCTCCCGCTCGCCGGCTGCGCGCGCAGCAACAATGACGCAGCATCGGCCAGGCGCACGCGCGGTGGCGCATTGTAGGGGTGTGTGGGGGTGGAGGGCAGAATGCGTGGAGTGTGTGCGGGTGGGGTGGGGGTGTTTCAGCGCCACCCAGTGGTAGACGGTGGTGATTAAACTGGCGCCAAGTTCGCAGTCCCGGGATGGGAGCGGGATGCGGGAGGTGGTATGCGGGAGGTGGGATGCGGGAGGTGGGAGGCGGGAGGTGGGAGGCGGAGTGGAGATGTGTGTGTGTGTTATTGCGTGTATTTGTGTGTGCGTTTGGGGTTTGGAGGGTATGTGGGGGTGTGGGCGGGGTTAGGGATGGAGATGGGGTGATGATGGGGCGGGTGTGAGGTGTGTGTGATTGTGTGTGTATGTAGGTGTGCTTGGGGTTTGGAGGGTAGGTGTGGGAGGTTTGGGTGTGGATGTGGGTGTATGGGGGTAGATGTGAGAGTGTTGTGTGGGAGTGGGTGGTGTGGGTGTGGTTGTGGGTGTGGGTGTGTGGGTGTGTGGTGGGTGTGGGTGTGGGTGGGTGTGTTGGTGGTGTGGGTGTGGGTGTGGGTTGTGGTGGTGTGGGTGTGGGTGTGGGTGTGGGTGTGGGTGTGGGGAGTGGGTGTGGGTGTTGGTGTGGGTGTGGGTGTGGGTGTGGGTGTGGGTGTGGGTGTGGGTGTGGGTGTGGGTGTGGGTGTGGGTGGGATCCTCCTGGGAACGCATCGCATGAAGTTTGATCTTTTGTTTGCGCTGGTGATATTTAGAAAGCCCGACGCTGGAGATCTCACGCGAGTTTTGTTGTTGTCGACCTGACATGCCAGCGCGCTAAACTTTATGGCGCCAGTGGCAGGGTGGATGGGGGTGGGGAAGGGGAGGGGGTGGCGGGGGTGGAGTGATCGACAAACTGCAACAGCCTAGGGCCTTTTTCTTTCTTTCTAAAGCGCCACCCCCTGTACTAATCATTTACCGAGGTTTTCTTTTGTGCCCCCTATGATGATAATAAAAACACCGATTGCGTTCTAAAATTAAATAGCTACCGAGATAATTACAACCATTCACACACATATATGTATATATGTATATATATACATATATATATATATATATATACATATATATATTTGTGCATTCTCAACCTCATCATTAATGCTATGAAGGCTGCATGTAGATATATATGTGTATATATGCATATATATACATGTATATGTATATGTTTACATATATGCATTCTCAACCTCGTCATTAAAGCTATTAAAGCTGCATATACATATATACGTATATATATATATATATATATATATGTATATATATATATATATGTGCATTCTCAACCTCGTCATTAAAGCTATTAAAACTGCATTGTCTAATGAAAGCATAACATTTTCAAAACCAAAACACTTACCTAGATTTGATCCGACAATTCTAACTTAAAGCTAGTCCGATGAAATATCAAATTTTCAAAAGCAAAACAATTATTTAGATTTGATTCTACATATCTAACTTAGATACTGTTGCACTTATTAAGCATTTGTTTCTGCGTAGAAGGGAATACTGAGTCAATTTAACAGAACCTGTTGCTGCAGAAGTCTATGGTGCCAGAGTTTTGGCAAGCTTGTCAAAACTAATTTTCCATGTTTACACTCAAAATATCTCAAAGGTTTACCATTTAAAATAAAAGTAACGTTGAACTAATGTAAAGTAGATACTAGTGATCGATCTAATATATTGTGATGGCCCATGGTCTCACCGCATGGTAGTGGAGCTCATATACAGACTACTACAATATTTACCTCAGAAAAAATACAGAAATTCTAAACCATCGGACTATGCAACTTTAACTACTGCTGCACTTAGTAAGCAGGTGTTGCTGCATATAAGGGATATTAAGCCACATTTAATAGAATATGGAAGTACTGAAGTCTACAATGTCATGATTTTGACATGTGTGCCACAATTAATATATCATGTTTTCACTTAAAATATTTCCAAACGTATCCATTTCAAATCAAAGTAACTCCAAACTGAAGTAAACTAAGATTATAACAATCAAATCGTATGTGGACTCTCAGCGAGAGAAAAAATGCCGGCAGCTCAAAATCATCGGGTCGATGCAACTTTAAATCTGCATAGTCCGATGAAAACATCAAATTTTCCAAAACCAAAACAAGTATCTAAATTTAATTCTACATATTTAACTTAGATAGTGCTGCATTTATTAAACAGTTTTCACCACATACAAGGGAATACTGATGCAATTCAGTAGAACCCGTTAGCACAGAAGCCTTATGGCATCAGACTTTTGGTGTGCCTGCCAAAATTAATTTGGCATGTTTGCACTTCAAATATCTCAAAAGTTAACCATTTAAATTAAAAGTCACCTCAAGCTAAAATAAGATAGATTATAACGATCAACCTAATATTAATTTTTTATCTCAGAAAACGACAGAAACTCAGGGCTATGCAACTTTAACATGACGGTATAACACCGACAACCAAAACATGTGTGGAAAGTAACGACAGCAACTTAATACTATCAGGCTATGGAACTTTAACATGACGGTATAACACCGACAACCAAAACAGGTGTGGAAAGTAACGACAGCAACTCAATGCTATCGGGCTATGGAACTTTAACATTATGGTATAACACTGACAACCAAAACAGGTGTGGAGAGTAACGACAGCAACTCAATGCTATCAGGCTATGGAACTTTAACATGACGGTATAACACTGACAACCAAAACAGGTGTGGAAATTAACGATAGCAACTCAATGCTATCGGGCTATGGAACTTTAACATGACGGTATAACACCGACAACCAAAACAGGTGTGGAAAGTAACGACAGCAACTCAATGCTATCGGGCTATGGAACTTTAACATGACGGTATAACACCGACAACCAAAACAGGTGTGGAAAGTAACGACAGCAACTCAATGCTATCGGACTATGGAACTTTAACATGACGGTATAACACCAACAACCATAGTAAGATGTGGAAAGCAAGCCTTTGATCCTGTGTGGATTGACTGTGAGACAGCCAGTGTCTAGTAGTTGCCACCCCGGGCCGATCTGGGTGATGTGCGTGCGCTTTTCCCGTGTTCAGGAGACGTTGCGCATCGCATGTCTGTACTGGCGGTAAATTAAGCATGGCTGCTGCCGCGTGTGGGGCGGTTGGCGGCGTGTGGGGGCGTGTGGGGGAGAGCTGGGGCATGGGCGGTGCTTCAATTAGGGTGGAAGATGCGCCTGAACAGTGAATCAAACTTTTTCTTTTTTTGTTGTTCAACAAATGAGAAACACCACAGCTTGGTAGCCTACCTGCCAACGCCTTGTTATGTTTACACGCGGTGACCTACATAGCCGACACAGGGTTATTAGTGGGTTAAACAAACGAAATCCTTTTTGAAAGAATCCTTGGACTAGAGCATAATCTATTGTGCACCTATTTAAATAGATATTTATGAATCCATAATTCATTCTGTATTAAGTTATTCTGTTACATTGTTCTTGTTGCTTTTGTGTGTTTTGTTTGTTGCTCATTTATATTTTTAATCAATAGGCATATTGAATTTGTTCTTTTTTTCAATTGACAACATAATGTTATTAATTATGTATATGAATACCATTGTGTGGTTAAAATCAGTGTTGTATATTCTAATATGCCGATATTATTACCAATGGAGCGGTGCTACCTGGTTAGTTCCGTCAGTCGCCGCTATCCAGAACTGGTGCACCACTCAGTACCGCCTCCGATCTGGTTCGTTTGTTTATTGCGGTTTTATATCCTGGCAATATCTAAGGCCATATCAGAACAGGTATAGATTTCTGACAGTGCACACTCATAATGACTTTATAGTGCTGCTCCACTGGGAGACCAGGCCGCCACCACCATAGCCCAATTACCCACTCAGTCAGATTATCCTAACACTGACCTGACCAGTCCTTGGCCAATCCTAATAATGCTGAGCGCCAACCTAGGTAATGAAAGTATCAGTGGTTTGACTTGTTGGCCAGGATTCAAACCTCCGACCTTCTGCAGAGGAAACTTGCACTCTTATGGCGCTGTCACATTATGACGCTTCTCGCCAATGCGCGTCGACGTTTGTCATTTTTGGGCGGAATGTCGGGATACGTCAGGAAGCGTTGCATGCACGTTGGTATTCGTTCATCTACAGTGACGGTCGGCGAGGGTCAGCGACGCACATCATCGGATCGGCAAAGTTTTGTGCTTGCACAAAACTTTCGACAACCGACACCACGCGAGAACGCGAGGGTGCCAACATTATGGCGACGTCAGAAGCACGCCGACATCGCTGGAATAACGTTATGCGAATGCTAGGCAGATGCTGCATGCACATGAGGGTTGTTCCCACACGTTGCGCCAAACAGTTGCTTTTTGTTGTTTTACGTCCTACCAACATCTAAGGTCATATCAGGACGGCACGCCAAACTTTTACCACAACATCGGCCGCCCGCTACCAATACGTTGCGCTGACGCCGAAAAGTTTGACGTGTCTCGACAATTAAAAGTGATTTTGCACATTGGTGGCGCACCGGCAAGAAGCGTCATAATGTGACTGGGCCGTTACCTATCTCGGCTCATCCTTCCACGGGTTGTCCATATAACTACAACGAAGATGGTCTAATTAATCTGGGAGCTTCATTCAAGTTCCATAATCTATTGGGTTAGAATAATTAAAAAAAAATATATATTAAAGTTCAATATTATAGATTGACAAGTATAACCTACTCTATTTTATATCAGAGTAACTCTTATGATAATTGAATATTTATTTGGAGTGCAGATATGTGATTCGGCGGCTTATTTCTCAAGTGAAAATACGGTGTATCGTGATGAAAGATCACACTAAAGCCCCTGTCACACATCACCGGATTGGAGGAAATGGAAAGAAACTGAACAAAGTCCATTGATAGTCCGGTTTGTGTCCACACAAGTTTTGAACATGCACAAAACTTGGAATGGATGCCGCCGGATTGACGTCTAAGTTTCATGTCCGGTTTGAGTCCATTTAGTCCGCTTACCGTCTGTTGGCTATCCATTCATGTCTGTTTCATGTCTGTTTCATGTCCGTTTGTCAAGCGGCCTTTGATCCGATATCGCAATATTTGGACACATTTTAATACATATGACGCCCGGACTAGACAATTCTGTCCGTTGCCCAATCCGGTGATGTCTGACAGGGAGGGGCTTTATAAAGGGCTATTTGAGCTTGCACCCTGTACATTAAGCTTACTACCCCTTTAAGGCAATCATATTGGCAGCTCCCTTAAAGTAAACATACTGGCAGCTAAATATATTTTTGTTGCTGTTTTCTTTAATCAACTTCGTATATCTTCTGTCTGGGGCCCCGTCATGATATGACCTTAGATGTTGCTAGGACGTAAAACAACAACAAACAAACAACACACAATCTATCTGGGGCAAATAGCCATTCCTAACTGTTTAATGGACTTTAATTTACCACTTTAATTTAAGAGTACGATCAAAGATTCTTCTTTGCAGTATAGTAGAACTTTTGGTATGACTAACACAATAACAGCTTTATAATTTATAGTGTTGCCCCTCTGAGATATCAAACCGCCCACAGTATGATTCAATACCCAATTCAGTCGCATATTCCTGTATTGACCGAACCAGTCCTTGCCATATCATACTACTACTACCCAGCGACAAACCATGCAGCTCAAAATGGATTGCACTTCTTTGTAAAGTCTTTAGTGTTACTTGGCATATGATCGAACCCACAATCTTCCTTATGAGAATCAGACATTATTCAACTAGCCTATGTGGTCTTGTACGTTTAACACAATGACCAGAAAACGGTATATGGAAAACAGACCCCTTAGCACATCTGATTTAAATACGTCATTCATCGAAGAACTTGGCAATGAAAGAAATATAGAAATGTTGGTGTGATTATTTGTACAACTCTTCATGTTTCTGTTTCACTAATCGGGCGTGGTGGCCTAATCGGTAAAGCGAGGGCCTCGCATGCGGAAGGTCGGGAGTTTGGCTCCCGGTCGAGTCAAACCAATGACTTTAAAATTGATACTTGTCGCTTCCTAGCCTGGCGCTCGGCGTTAATATGATAGGACAAGAACTGGTTAGCTCAGTTCCAGGATAATGTGACTGAGTGGGATATTGGGTCATGGTGCCAGCAGCCTGATTTCCCAGTGGGGCAGCACTATAAAATCACCATGAGTGTGCACTGTTACAAGTCAGTACCTGTCCTGATATGAACTTAGATGTTGCCAGGAGATAAAACTCCAACAACCAACAAACTATTTCACTAACCTATCAAACTACACCCATTCCACAGTTTAGTAAAGTGGGCATTTATTTGTGCAACCCCCACATACATCCGGGTTTTGAAGCACACAAAAACGCACTGAATTGTTTACCTAAGCTGTATTATTGTTAAATTGCAGGTGTTTATTTAGTACTGCCCTTTTGTGCGACAATTGACGGTGAACTTTTGGTAGCGCGGTCCCCGGCTCCGCGCCGCCCCGACCCTTAGCCGCGCAAGTAAACCGTCAGCGGAAGGACGCCTTATCAGACGCGCTATCTGCTTCCTCCGGAAGTACTTCCGGTTTGCAGTGTACCCTTGATTGGGTTTCTATCCAGATCCGGTTGCCGATCCCAGCATATATACATATATATATAATATATATTTGTCGCTTATCGCGTTTTGGAAAAGAGTTCTTTTGTTTGTTGTTGTTTTACATCCTAGCAACATCTAAGGTCATATCAGGATGGGTACCGACTTGTGACAGTGTGCACTCATGGTGACTTCATAGTGTTGCCCCACTGGGAGACCAGGCCACCAGCACCATGACCTGATATCCCATTCAGTCACACCTGCCCTATCCTAATAATGCCGAGCGCCTGGCTAGGAAGCGACAAGTATAATTTTTTAAGTCATTGTTTTGACTCAACCAGGGTTCAAACCAATGATCCCATGGTCTACCAACACGGGAGACGGATGCTCTAACACATTCGGCCATCCCGTCTGTTTAGAGCTCTTCTTATATATATATATATATAGATATACTTATATACTTATATACTATATATATACCATATATATATACCTGTATACATATATACTTATATTATATATACATAAGATGAGCTCTTTCCTCGCTTATCGCGTTTTGGAAAAGATAACAAAGTGTATTATATATAAGTATATACATATATATGTGCTCTATAATCTATTATTGGTGACCAGACGGGATGGCCGAATGAGTTAGAGCGTCCGTCTCCCGTGCTGGTAGATCGTGGGGTCGTGGGTTCGAGTCCCAGTCGAGTCAAACCAATGATTTTAAAATTGATACTTGTCGCTTCCTAGCCTGGCGCTCGGCATTATTGGGATAGGGCAAGGACTGGTGTGCTCAGTGTCAGGATAATGTGACTGAGTGGGATAC
This sequence comes from Branchipolynoe longqiensis, assembly GCA_030323885.1. Lineage (NCBI taxonomy): Eukaryota > Metazoa > Annelida > Polychaeta > Phyllodocida > Polynoidae > Branchipolynoe > Branchipolynoe longqiensis. Next base: position 31,755,705 of record CM059188.1, read on the forward strand.
CAGGTCATGGTGCCGGCGGCCTGGACAAGTGGGATACCAGGTCATGGTGCCGGCGGCCTGGTTTCCCAGTGGGACAGAACTATAAAGTCGCCATGAGTGCGCACTGTCACAAGTCAGTACCCGTCCTGATATGACCTCAGATGTTGCTAGGACGTAACACAACAACAAACAACATCTATAATCTATTATGGGAATATAAACAAGGACACCATCTATCTTCAGTTCCCTATGTAATAGTATACTCACTATATCCTATCTAACTGACCCGGTGTAGTACAGTATTGGCCACACTAGCGCCACCTGTGAGGGGTTCTAAGCACTGTATGACAGCTAGCTGCATCTGGTCATTATCGCTATAAAGAAGAGGTCATATATATATATATACATATATATATATATATATAAATATATATATATATATATAAGAGCTCTTTTCCAAAATGCTCTTAGCGCTAAATCCCCCCTCCCCCAAATTACTTTGCAATGATTTGGCGCTCATCGTTTTTGTGTGGAAAAGAGCACTCAGTTCATTTAATTAAAATTATATATATATATATCTATATATATACATAAATCAGTGAGTTTAGGATTTGGAAATAACGTACACACTGGTTCAGACGCAAAACTAAGATGCATGATTAAATTGCTAAAATAATATGGTTTATACTAATTAAATTAAGCATTACATGTGACTGCATTAATACCTATTTGAATAACAGGACTACGTAAGGTGGTGTGTCTGCCACATGCGTGTATGTGTGTGTGCATGCCATAGCCTAGTGTGCACAGCGCAAACTGACACAATACAAATGAAAATCACAAATGGCAGCGTCTCGTTTTGCACATGTCGCCACTGTCACAAATCACCGATGCGTGACGCACACGTGACACATGACACCACGACAAGCATGGCTACATCTGTACCATTAGCCTACCAGCCAGTATAGCACGTAACAATACACACACACACACCGCAAGAAGCGGCGACTTTTCTCGTCCTGCGCTCCTGACCTGATTTGCGCCATGAATGGGCGATAAATGGGAACTTGGTCACCGTGACCTTCCCTGACCTGTCCCTCTTCCGAACACGGCTACTTCCGGTAGTTTGTAGGGGGGTAAACAAACAAACAAAACAGATGTGAAATAAACATTTAATTTCACAGTTTCCTCTGCGAAATAAAGATGCCAATTTTTTTTTATTGAAAGCAGACGACATTTTTGTGTATTCTCTCGCAGAGCAGACGACTATTGTCTGGGCGTGTCGTTATTGTAATAGGTACATGGCATGTGGAGGAGGACATGTCCCAGCCGTCACGGCTCAGAGGCAAACCTCGGACAACACTGCGCAAAATCAGGACGGGTGGACACAGGTGGATGCGCATGGCTGGAACTCCCTCTGCGCATGTCACCCGCCATGCCCCGCGCCAGTATTGTCTCACGCCTCATCCTTGTTCGCCATGATAATATAATGATAATACCAAGCAACTAACAATAACTCTTGTCCCCCACCACTACCCTTACTACTCTCCCCCCCTGCCCCCCCCCCCCAATCATAAAAAAAACAAAAGCCCGATGTATTGAGAAACCGTGCCTTTTGTTGGGTGGGGTGAGGAGTGAATGTGTGTGTGTGGGGGGGGGGGAGTAGGTTTGTAGTATTTCCGGATGTTGTGATTGAGTGTAACACTCTGACATGCGCGCATACGTAAGAGAGTGTCTTGCACTAACTATTTACAGAACTATTTAAAAAAAATTGATATCGAGGAGAATTTGTGTAGATGTTCAATGATAATTGTCCACAACTCAACCTGTCTTAGATTATTTCTTTCTCTCTATCTATATTTATCTGTCCCGCGCTCAGCCCTTTATCTACCTCTCGCATATATATATATATATATATATATATCTATATATATATATATCTATATATATATAGATATATAAATATATAAATAAAGACCAGCTAGAGTAGAAAAGAGACAAGACAATGAAAGGTAGGTTGAGATAATATATTTCTCTGGCATAGGAGAATATGTGCCCTGACCTGTGCATGAAGAGTGGCCCATTCACTAATAATATAATATAATAATAATATAATATAACAATATAATGGAATAATCCCTTCTACATATTTATACTCAAATAATGCTTGTACATCATATATATATATATCATCATCATCATGCTGTCGGTCGCGATGTGACAAAGACTGCTTTCATTACTTGACTGCCGCTCTCCATTTAGCTCTCTGCTGTGAGAGTGATGTCCATGAGTTGGTCTTAATGTCTCTCAGCCTCAGGTTTCTCTTGATGGTATCCTTGAACCGGAGATGAGGGCGCCCTCTCTTTCTGTAACCAGAAGAGAGTTGAGAGTAGAGGATCTGCTTTGGTAGCCTGCCTGATGACATCCTCATGAGAATTCTTTTGATCAGAAGATCTTCCATAGAGGGCAACCCCGTCCGTTCGAGTATTTCCTTATTTGTCACTTTGTCCTTCCAGGTTAGCCTCATGATTGAATGCAGATGTCGCATCATGAAGGCATGCAGCTTTTTCACCTGTTGTCTGTACACTGTCCAGGCCTCGGCTCTGTATATGCTTGTACATTATATATATATATATATATATATATATATATGTGTGCACAGACATATTATGCAAAATAGTAGATCTATACCTGTATATATATATATATATATATATACATATATATATATATAAGGCATACTCTATATATAGGTTGCCAATACACACATGCATATATATAAATATATATATGTATATTCCGCAAGTGTGTACCATGCTATATCTACCTGTAGGCGAGGCCCTATAATGCACAGTGAACATATGCATATTCCACCGGTGTGTACTGTGCTATATCTACCGTATAGTTCATGTTGAACACATGCATATTCCGCGGGCTGTACTGTGCTATATCTATCTATATAAAGCACAGTAAAGACATATATATTCGCTTCTGCGTACCATGCTATATCTACCTGTATAATGCACAATGAACACATGCATATTCCGCCAGTGTGTACTGTGCTGTATCTACCTGTAGGTGAGACCATGTAATGCATAGTGAACACATGCATATTCCGCCAGTTTGTACCATACTCTATCTACCTGTGTAATGCACAGTGAACACATGCATATTGAGCTAGTGTATACCATGCTATATCTACCTGTGTAATGCACAGTGACCACATGCATATTCCGCCGGTGTGTACCATGCTATATCTACCTGTATCATGTGCAGTGAACGCGTGCATATTCTTCCAGTGTTTACCATGCTATATCTACATGAATAATGCGCAGTGAACACATGCATATTCCGTCGGTGTATACCATGATATATCTACCCGTATAATGCACAATGAATAAATGCATATTCTGCTGCTGTGTACTGTGCTATATTTACCTGTATAATGCACAGTAAACACATGGATATTCCGCTGGTTTGTATCGTGCTACATCTGTCTACCTGTATAATGCACAGTGGACACATCCATAACATACACTCCACATTTCGTCTATTATTGCTACTATTAGGCCTACAATAGGCATTTCTGGCAGCCATTTTGTGTGAGTCCATCCATGGTGGTGGTGGTGGTCTTTTTAGGCTTGGAATTCTTTTATTTTATTTTTTAAAGGGTGGGTGGAGAAACTATTAATGCAGGGTGGCCACAATTAGAGATATGGTCAGAATTCTGTGTGTTCTTCCTATTTTGGAGGGACTTTTGTTATTATCTATTCATTCACTTAAGCAGAACAGGAAGTGCATTGAACTCCACCGGAACCAGAAATGCGCGGTGTACAATGGGTCCCTTGGAAAAAAAGAGTGGTGATAATTGTGCGGGTGATGTTGGAGTGGTGGGTTGGTGGTGCATTGGTGGCATGTCGGTGATGTGTGACGACAACATATAAACACTGAATAGTAGTTGAGAGGATTTGTTTATACTCGCATAATACATTACATTGCTATTATGCGGTTCCTATTTTATACCCTTAATATTAATATATATATATATATATCCTTGATATATATCATTATTATATATATATCCTATATATATCCATATTATATATATCCTTGGTATATTTATACTTCGTGGTTAGGTACTTGCCATCTTCGTATATATCCTTATTATATATACCATTATACATATATATTCTTATACTATATATGTCCTTAGTATATATATCCTTAGTGAATATATATATATATTTTGCCTCGGTATACAGCCTCAGGCTAGGGAGAGGGAAGCACATCCGGTCCAGCAATTAGCATAAATAACTCACGACCGGAGGACGCTCGTGAGTTGCTCCAGTTGGATTTATCTACAACAAGCTAAGAACTGTAAGTAATCATGATTATTTTGGTTGAGCTTGTTTATGATGCAATATAGCATCTAGATTAGAAAGTTCAGAACTTTCGTACATCCAGTTTGGACAAGATTAGCATTATAAATGTTGAATCGGATAGAACAAAGGATTCCTTTGTCTTGCTTCCATGGTTGGATCAACCCGCTTTGAACGGGTAGAGATGTTGGCACGGTCACATCTCCTGTGGAGATTCCTTCGGACCCTAATAGAGGGTGTTGTTGGGGATGATCCTGGGTTTCTTTTATAGATCCCCCTTTTGATAAGGCGTTTCTCCGAGTTTCGTAGCATTTTCTCTCACTTGCTGGCGCTGAAGCCGCGGGTGGGAGAAGTGTACGCGACAGAGAGATGGGAGGTTCTAGAAGCCTACCCCACGTATGGTTGGTTTCGATACCCAAAACCTACGATAAACTTAGCTTATCACGCCTGTATTGAGAACGGTGTAAATACGTTACTCATTACCAATAAGATCCTCAACCCAGGTATACCTGGCGTCACTTCGGTGTTCAGTTGAGTCGATTCCGGTTAATAAGTTTCCTTTTTTGGTTACAGACTACCGATGGCTACAAAGCGAAACAAACCGCCGCCCGCTGCTGCGGAGGGACGCGTGCCTGCCGGCTACGATACGTCACCAGATCGGACAGCTCCCCCGTCACCACAGCCGTGGGCCGACTTGCTCTCAGATAGAGAGAGTGATGAGGGTGTCGTTTACCCGGGAGACCTTACACAGCAGGTCAATAAGCTGGTGGAGCAGAAGATGAGAGAACTCCACAGTAAGGACACAGTCCACCAGTTCCCGCCAATCGATTCAGACTGGCAGGATGTCTCAGATTTAGAGGAGACGGACTCGGCCATTGAGGCCCCGCGCCCTAAGACAAGGAAGCGCAAGCGCCCAGTTAGTTCATCCGGTGATGAATTCACCAAAGCCACTAAGGGCAAGAAAGTCAAGAAGACTAAGAAGAAGAGCAAAAAGAAGAAGAAAGATTCATCTTCGGACTCTTCGTCCGACTCGTCTTCGACTGAGTCGGACTCTGACACTGAAAGAGCGGGCATTTATGCCAAAATTGGCGGTAAGATACGTAAAAGATGCCCGCTCCAGAAGGCCAAGAAAGTGAAAACGACTACCATGATGCGTGAAACGATAAAAGGACATTTCAACACCTTCAAGGCGGCGGAAGTGATTAATAAAATCATCGAACAGATTTCCGGGATTAAAGGGATCCCGGACAGTGTAATCAAGGAAATGGACGCAGGTATTCACTTGAACGAAGAGAAAAAGCGGTTTGAGGCGGCACTGTTCACAGTCCATAAAGCGGATTTTAGATTTAACCAAATTAAATGAACTCGTACAATATCAACATTTTAAAATGTTTTCCCTTGATACTGCCAGAGATTTGGTCACACCTGACGCTTGGATGGCCAGTGTAGATTTGCAAGATGCATATTATACTGTTCTGATTTTCGAAAAACACCGGAAATTCTTAAGATTTATCTGGAATGATACACTATTCCAATTTACGTGTATGCCAAATGGCTTAGCGTGTGCTCCACGCCTGTTTACAAAATTACTAAAGCCGGTTTTCTCGGTTATGGCAAAGAAGGGTCATGTTATGTTCCCTTATATTGATGATTCTTTCATTGTATCACAATCGTTTGATGACTGTCAACACGCTGTTAATGACCTATGTTCCCTTTTGACAAAACTAGGATTTTATTTAAATCATAAGAAGTCGGTTTTTGTCCCCACTACTGAACTTAAATGTTTAGGTTTTATTATTAATACACAGCTTATGACTGCTTCACTTCCTGATAACAAACTTACTAAGTTTCACGATACGGCGACCCATTTAGTCGCCTTAAGTAGGCCAAAGATAAGGCAGGTTGCGGTGCTAGTCGGCATTCTGATAGCATATTATGCCCCTGCTATTTTATATGGTAAAGCCCACATAAAATCTTTGGAGATAGATAAGAATTTGGGGTTGGCTCGCACGAAGGGGAATTTCGAAAGGAAAATGTTTATTTCAAAAGATGGAATGAATGACATTAATTGGTGGTTCGATAACATTCAAAATTCTCCGAACCCTATACGTATGAATGAACCCAACACAGTTGTTACTACAGATGCCTCTTTAGAAGGTTGGGGGGCGCATTGTGATTCGTTGGCAACAGGCGGACGCTGGTTGCAGGAAGAAAGTTCAGACCATATTAATGTATTAGAACTACGAGCCATGTATTTAGGCCTTGCTAGCCTGGTTAAGGTACCACGTAGGCACGTTCGTATTTTGACGGACAATACAACTGCAATGGCATATGTACGAAACATGGGGGGGACAAAGTCCAGACCATGCAATGAAATGGCAAGAAAAATTTGGGATTGGGCCCAACTGAATGATGTTTGGTTAACTGTGGCATATATTCCTGGCGCACAAAATACCTTAGCGGATCATAAAAGCAGAAACTTTTATGACCATTTAGAATGGTCCCTTAACCCAGACATTTTCAGCACAGTATGTCAGAAGTGGGGACAACCTGAAGTTGACTTATTTGCATCAGGTAATAATTGTAAAATTGACAAATATGTGTCTTGGCATCCAGAGCCAGATGCCTGGCAAGTAGATGCTTTTTCTCTAACATGGGGGAATACATTTTATTATATTTTCCCTCCATTCAGTTTGATCAGCCGAGTAACCCGAAAGATAAAGATGGACAAAGCACACGCAATATTAATCGTTCCCAACTGGGACACGCAACCTTGGCTTCCGGGCATAGTGGCAGCCGCCACAGATTGCCTCCAATTCCGAAGATCACCAGGCAATCTGACACACCAAGGCCCCCTAAAACAACGAGGGGACGTGTCCACAACACCACTACTGGCATTCCTTTTTTGAATAAATATCTAGAGCAGTTTGGTTTAGACAAAATTACACAACAAAGAATTGTCGCAGATGCTTGGCGTAAAGGTACTGTTAAAATGTATACTACATATTTAAAAAAGTGGGGCGTTCATTGCTTAATTAAGAAAGTCAAACCCATGAATCCCACCATTTCACAAGTTGGTAGATTTCTCCGCACGTTAGAAGACGAAGGGTTAGGGTTTGGAGCTATTAATGCTGCTCGGTGTGCTTTATCCGTTATCCTTCCTCGGATAAATAATGATACGGTTGGGAAACACCATGTTATTCATTGGATTGTGAGATCGATTTATCAAAGGAATCCTCCCAAACCGAGATACAGTCGGTTTTGGGATGTTTCAGTTGTGTTTGATTTGTTTAAACAATGGCCTCATAATAGGCTGCTAGATCTCAAACAGTTAGGGTTTAAAGTAGCGTTGCTTTTGTTATTAGTAACGGGACACAGGGGACAGACTATTGTAGCCCTATCACTAGATGGTCTAGAAATTTATAAGAAAGAGGCCACATTTGATTTGTCACAACTATTGAAATCTAATAGATTAGGAGACCCATTGTCTACAATTAGTGTTACTAGTTTCAACGAAAACCCAAAACTTTGTGTAGTGTCAGCCATTAGGACTTATATATCCAAGACCAAGGACTTGAGAACTTCAAGACAGTTATTAGTTAGCTTTATTAAGCCACACAAGGGCATTTCGTGAGATACGCTTGCTCGGTGGACAATTACAATGTTAAAATTGGCAGGCATAGATACGGACAAATATGCCTCACACTCAACAAGAGGTGCTATGGTTTCTAAAGCGTGACTGCTGGGCATTTCCGTCAAGCGGATCCTAGCCCACGCAGGATGGAAAACAGCACGATCGTTTGCAACACACTACAACAAACGATTGGATAAGTCGAGCACACTGGCCCGCCAGCTGCTGAAAGACTAGATCGGCAAGAGGTGAGAATACACTTTGTTTTCGCCAAAATTATTTTGCCGTTTGATGATAATGTATGTTAACAATGTTTATTGATATGTAACATGAGGTACAGGATAAATGAGATTACGTAAACCTCTCCCTAGCCTGAGGCTAGCCTGAGGCTGTATACCGAGGTAAAATAGATTAGTTAGACGAATCTTACCTGGGTCTAGATGATGGATAACTGTTGTTTTACCGAGGTATAAGCCTCGGATAGACGTGGGCTAGGGCCCTCCCACCTCACCCTTCCACGTCTATTAGTTTCCTTTTACCAGGTAAACTTCACAGTTTTAATACCATTGTCATTTATTATTAGTATTATTTTAGATTGTTTATTAGCTCATTTATCCTGAATAAGTAGGTAAAGATTGCTGGACCGGATGTGCTTCCCTCTCCCTAGCCCACGTCTATCCGAGGCTTTTACCTCAGTAAAACAACAGTTATCCATCATCTATACCCAGGTAAGATTCGTCTAACTAATCTATATATCCTTAGTGTACATATATATTCTTTAGCATATATGTCATTAAGCGAGTGGTACAGGCAAGAGGTTGAATCATGACAGCTGAATATGCCAGGTGGCAGCACCAGGCAAGGCAGAGAGCCTGTCCATTCACCTGAGTTGTTAAGAGTCCATAACTGCGAAGTGTCAAGCAAGGTGCCAAGCAGAGGGACAGTTCTAGGGTAATCAGTTTACGGATAATTGTACTCGTATAATGCTTATGCAGCACATGCTGAGTGTCAATCCGCGATGAGAAAATACTGGGAGATTGGGCTGCCGGCAACATGGCTCGATATGCCACCTGATATTGAGCAAACCAGTCCTTGTGCTATTCTATTATAGCTGCATTGTCCAACGGTTTTGAGATTCTGTCATTTTCTGAGATAAATATATTACACCCCCATCACACCAAACTAGTTCTCAAAACGTTCGACCATGTTCTAAAACCGGCTGTGGTCAGGGTACAACGTGGCTGCAAGAAAATCTTGGGCATGCTCAAAGTTCTGGAGCACCATTCCGTTCTAGCCTGTCCATTCCGTATGTAAAAAGACTGTAAAATGTTTCTACTACGTCCATTCCGTTCACACATAGCTTAAGTCTGTTCAGCAACATTTTCAAGAATGTAGTGAGAACTAGTTTGGTGTGATCCGGGTGTTAGGTTGATGCTTAGAATCTACCTTACTTTAGTTTGAAGCAAGTTTGATCTTAAGGGGCTGTCACATTAGGGTTTTTTGCGGGAGCGTACAGCGGCGTAGGTGCATTACGTCATATACGTCGGCATATGCCGCCATACGCTGCCATACGCTATGCATATGCTACGCATATGCTATGCATAGGCTGTCATGTGCCGGCGTATGCCGGCGTATGCCGTTGTACGCCGCCATACGCTTTCTCCCGTCCGGCCGTCCAAATTTTGTTGTGCATGCTAAAAAAATCTTGACCTATGGGAGCGTATGGTTCATACGCTACTCATACGCTACTCATACACCGGTGTACGCTCCTCGTACGCCGGTGTACGCTCCTCGTACGCTAGGGGTGCGCCGGCATAGGTTACGCATACACTCAACTTGCGTCACCGGCGTATCTCTAGCATATGTAGCATACGCATAACCTACGAGTTACGTATGGGAGCGTACTCCTAGCATATGCACAGCGTATGCACAGTGTATGCACAGCGTATTCCAAGCATATGCCATAGGTCTCGACATCGATCTTGACTCATACGCTACTCATACGCTCATACGCTATGCATACGCTATGCATACGCTACGCATACGCTACACATACGCTACGCATAGGTTCCATATGCCAATCAAAACCATCAAAAAATGTCGCAGTACGCTCTCATGCGCTCCTCATACGCTCCTCATACGCTCCTCATAGGTTACGCATATGCTCAAAAACACCCAATAGGTCACCAAAGGTCATGATAGGCCAGCACGCGCAGGACTTATGTAGGTTTTCAATACGCTCCCGCCATACGCCGTAATGTGACAGGGCCTTTAAGTGGCTAACTTTGAAGATATTTGAAGTGCAAACATGCAAACATTAAATCCGGCACCCATGCTAATGCTCTCACACTACAGTCTTCAGCAGCAACAGATAAAGTAAATTGGCTCAGCAACAGACAAGTAAATTGGCTCAGTATAGTGGGATAGTGTGTCATGGGTGCTGGCGGCCTGGGCCCGTATGCATGACGCGGGGGTAGCGCTCTACCTCTCGGGGTAGTAGGGATTTCCGGGGTAGTGGCGTAAAGTTGCTATGCATGTGTCCGGGGTAAGACTACCCCAGGGGGGTAAAAGTTGGGTAAGCTACCCCTACCCAGTAGCAGGTATAAGGCTGGGGGTAGTGACCGACTCGGGCCAAATCTATTGAATGCGATCATATTTAACAGAATTACCTACGCAATAAGTGAAATTTTATCAATTTAACCCTAAATTCGAACCGTTATTAAGGCTACCACCGCATTGGCGGTGATATTAATAGTTATATTTTCGAATTGACGAACGTACAGTAAACAAACCGCCTCCGCCGCCGGCCCTGTCACACTACGACGTTTCTCACCGGCGACCCGTCAGCGTTGAAAATAAAATTAAAGCGTTGAGTCTCTGTCTCTGTCTGTGTCTCTGTGTGTGTCTCTGTCTGTGTCTGTCTGTGTCGTCTCTGTTTCTGTCTGTCTCTGTGTCTCTGTGTCTGTCTCTGTATGTGTCTCTGTATGTGTCTCTGTCTGTGTCTGTGTCTCTGTCTGTGTCTCTGTGTCTGTGTCTGTATGTGTCTCTGTCTGTGTCTCTGTCTGTGGCTCTGTCTGTGTCTCCGTCTGTCTGTGTCTGTGCCCCGCCTCTGTCTCTCTCTCTGAGACACAGAGACACACACACAGACACACACAGAGACACATAGACACACACACAGATACACAGAGACATGCACACATACACAGAGACACACACAGAGACACAAATACACACACACAGACACACACAGACACAGAGACACAGGCAGACAGAGACACAGACACGGAGACACAGACAGAGACACAGACACATACAGAGACAGACACAGAGACACAGAGAGAGACACAGACACACAGACACAGACACATATAGAGACACATATAGAGACAGACAGAGAGACACAGAGAGAGACACAGACACAGAGACACAGACACAGACAGAGACACAGACAGAGACACAGAGACACAGACAGAGACACAGAGACACAGAGAGACACAGACAGAGAGACACAGACAGAGACACATACAGAGACAGACACAGAGACACAGAGAGACAGAGACAGAGACACAGACAGAGACACAGACACATACACAGACAGAGACGTTTCGCCAAAAAAGGACACACGTCGCCGCGCATTGGAGAGAAACGTCCTAGTGTGACAGGGGTATATGGAACGCTACGTCGAGGCGGCGGCGGCGATTTGTTTACTTTATATTCGTCGATTCGACACTATTAATATTGCCGCCAATGCGGCAGTAGCTTTAATAATGCTTCGAATTTAGGGTTAAATTGATAAAATTTCACTTATTGGGTATGTAATTCTGTTAAATATGATCGCATTTAATATATTTGAGCCTGATATATGGCTACAAACGCAGAGGGATTTCCCAAATCTAAAAATAACTGCTCGGGTACCTACCTCCTCGCCGATTTGGCTTCATGCATACCCCATGACCCATTTCCTACCCTCGGTGATAGCTACCCCGAACTCGGTCCTTACCCTCGGGGGCGATAACTTACTCGTCATGCATACGGCCCCTGGTCTCGCAATGTGGTAAACACTATAAAGTTGTCATGACTGCACGCTGTCACAAGTCGGTACCCATCCTGATATGACCTTAGATGTTTCCAGGACATAAAACTCCAACAACCAGCCACTAATCACTCTCCGCCCACACTCCTCGTTGCAGTCTCACCGCCCGAGTGTGACGCGCGCGTTATCTGCTTGGAGAGTTCGGTGGTGCGTGCTGCGTAGGGCGCGATGTAAGCAGCGCTCTGATTGGTCCGTGTAGGATTGCGTGCTACAGGCGCGTTGATTTGGTGACATGACATACCCAAGTGCTAATGACATGATTTATTGAGCTAGTGAACGGCGCACGTGAGTGTGGTCGGGTGATGTGGGGGGCCAGGATGGGTGAATGTGGGTGTGTGGGTGAGGACGGAGGGGGGGGGGACTAGACAAAGACAACTATCATTGCCCCTTGGAGCATGTCGCCACAATGCTCGCACCTGGGGTAAATCATATTTTGCCTAACTCATTCACCACCACGTTATATTGTCGTCTGCTCTCTGGTAAAATCTTCTTTTTTCTATCACTATCAGTCCTCTTCCCTCAATATATATATATATATATATATATATATATATATATTGATAAAATCTTCTTTATGCTATGACTAGAATTCCTCTTCCATCAAATATATATATATCTATATATATTGATAAAATCACTAATATTCCTTTTCCCTCATATCTATATATATATATATATATATATATATATAGATTATAAGAGTTTATCTATATATATATAGATAACATCTTCTTTATGCTATCACTAACAGTCCTCTTTCCTCAAATATATAAATATACATGTATATATATTTTGTGTGTGATTGCTTATTTACCCTGTCCATAATGAGTAAGTCATATCATGGCTTTTTTTCATCACTGAACAGCAATAGTCCCAATTTAGTAGTTAGTTGCCTTGTCATCTCAGCTATTACTTGTATTAGTTGCTAGCCTTAATTATGTTAGTTTTATTTGGTGCCACGTTTGCGACATTTTGGTATATACCTACGCCATGCGCTAGTGTTAGTAGCGATACTCAGTTTACGCTGTGACTTTGTGATGTTGGGTTATGACGTCATTTTTAACGGAGCGTTATTTCTTTTCAAGGAACTACAGTAAACCCTCTCTAACCGACCACCTCCACAGATCGACCACTCCGCCATATCGATCACTTTATTCAGGTCTGAACAATACCATTGTAACCACATTCCAACTCCCTAAACCAACCACCTCCCTAAATCGACCACATAAAGTCGGTCCCAAGGTCGGTCGATTTAGAGGTTTTACTGTAGTTGATACTGGTACTACATAACATATACATAACATATATTTCGAAGGAATCAGCTAGAACATTTACTTTGCAATTTATTAATGGCAGCAGACGACATTTGGAGTCAAATGTGGGTCAAACTGGGAACTGACTTCCACAGTTGGTCTCAGAATGACGAAAGGGTTAATTTGAATTATATGTATTGAACAGCAGTAATAAAACAAAAAGTAGTTTTAATTGTTTCATAATAGTTGCCCCCCCCCACCCCCACCAATTAAACGTAGCTGGTTTCAATAGCTGATTTCGGTTATCTAGCGCTCATCTCCAATTAGAGACAATTAGTGATCAGTATGTAGTCAGGCCAAATCAATGCCACTTATTATCTAGCCATCTTGTTTATGTACGGTTTTAATGTTGTATTTCCCCCGATACATGATTGCCTAATAATCTGTGTGGCATATCACTTCAATCAAATTCCAATTAGTATCTGACTCTAAATTACCACCTCCCCATCAATCACAACAAATGATCCGGATCAATCATTTAAATAAACATTACCAAGTATTACATACATAATATCTAAGTATAATACACCATAGCTTAGTGAAGTGCATTGACCACCCCAGGTGAAATACCACATACACAGGTAAGGATGGGTAGGTTGATTACATCAGGGAGCCTAGAATAATAATATGCTTATAGTTAGGATGTTTGCTCCGGAATGGCAAAAGTGTGGGTTCTAATCCCGCACTAGGCGCCATGCTTCCATTCATTTGCAAAAAAAAACTGATGCCCCCCTCACGATATTGGTTCCCTGACCAGGATTGTGTACATATTGACACCAGGGAGTGTTAAACTCGACCTGTGTATGTAGTAGAAGTGTGCTACCTGTATATTTGTAAATTTAAGTATGAGACTTTTGATTCCAGGGGGATGAGTGTAGGGAGTTGTACTCACCTCTCCAGGTGAAATGACACATATGGGTAGCCATGGGTAAGTTGAGCTTAGAGAGACAGCAGTCGTGAAAGAGTGACAGTGAAACAGTGGTCGTGGATCACTGACAGTGAAACACTGGTCGTGGAACACTGACAGTGAGGCAGTTACAATGAAACAGTGGCAGTGAGGCAGTGACAATGAAACAGTGGTAGTGAGGCAGTGACAGTGAGGCAGTAACAGCGAAACAGGATTAGCGAAGCAGTGACAGTGAGGCAGTGACAGTGAAACAGTGGTAGTGAAGCAGTGACAGTGGGGCAGTGACAGTGAAACAATGGCAGTGAAGCAGTGACAGTGAGGCAGTGATATTGAAACAGTGGTAGAGAAACAGTGACAGTGAGGCAGTGGCAGTGAAACAGGGGTAGTGAAGCAGTGACAGTGAGGCAATGATAGTGAAACAATGGTAATGAAGCAGTGACAGTGAGGCAGTGATAGTGAAACAGTGGTAGTGAAGCAGTGCCAGTGAGGCAGTGATAGTGAAACAGTGGTAGTGAAGCAGTGACAGTGGGGCAGTGACAGTGAAACAGTGGCAGTGAAGCAGTGACAGTGAGGCAGTGATATTGAAACAGTGGTAGTGAAGCAGTGACAGTGAGGCAGTGACAGTGAAACAGGGGTAGTGAACCAATGACAGTGAGGCAGTGCCAGCGAAACAGTGGCAGTGAAGCAGTGACAGTGAGGCAGTGACAGTGAAACAGTGGTAGTGAAGCAGTGACAGTGAGGTTGTGATAGTGAAACAATGGTAGTGAAGCAGCCTCTGAGCAGCCCTGAGCAGCTGTGAGCATATGTGAGCAGTTCTGATCAGCTCTGATCAGCTCTGAGCAGCTTTGATCAGCGCTGAGCAGTTCTGGCTTCAATTCACACCTGTTCGCACCTTCACCTTATCCCCCCCCCCCGGCCCTTCGCCTTGTTCGTTCGCACCTGGCACGTGTACAACTCGCTGTCGCTTTTTACGACCGAGGCACGGTGCATTGTTAATGACGTCAGTCTAATTAAACGCTGGCCACCGTTTGAATTGCCAGATTAGATCGGACGCCACAGAACCAGCGCCGGGGCCGCAATCCAGCACTCAACATCCAATAAACATGTGGGCTGGACCAGCCATCCAACTCTGCCCGCCCCCTCCTCACCCCGCCCCCGCCCCGCCCCGCTCCGCCCCGCCCCGCCCCGCCCGCCTCGCTCCGCCCCGCCCCGCCCCGCTCCGCCCCGCCCCGTCCCGCCCCGCTCCGCCCCGCCCCGCCCACCCCCGCCCCGCCCCGCCCCGCTCCGCCCCGCCCCCGCCCCGCCCCGCCCCGCCCGCCCTGACCTCGCCCGCCCCCGCCCCGCCCGCGCCCCGCCTGCCCCACCTCACCCGCCCCCCCGCCCGATCCGCCGCCGCGGTCAGTCTGTTCTTTTACACTGGCGCCAGCTCCTAAAAGACGGCTAAGCATTGGGGAGCATTGCATAATTGCATTGGGGAGCATTGCATAATTGCATTGGGGAGCATTGCATAATTGCATTGGGGAGCATTGCATAATTGCATTGGGGAGCATTGCATAATTGCATTGGGGAGCATTGCATAATTGCATTGGGGAGCATTGCATAATTGCATTGGGGAGCATTGCGAATTAGACCCTTTCCACCGTCAGCCCCTTACTCCCTCTAGTGGCAGCGGGAGAACTAAAAATCACGTGGGTAGCGGATAGATCAGTGGAGAACATGCTCGACGGAAAAGGTCTTGCAGATGAATTGCAACACTTACCCGCCCTCTGACGGCAGCGGAAGAAATAATATTGTGTGTGTGGGTAGCAGATCTTCATACAGCATGCTCCATGGAAAAGGTCTTATAGATGATTTCCATCACTGAACCGCCACCTGATGGCAGTGACAAGAACTAATGTTGTGCATAGCGACTCACAGCACATACTTCTTGGAAAAAGGTCTATTTGGGGCTGCCGTTTTGAGAATTGGTTCGTGAGAGCGCCACCAGGTGGAAGATTCCCTGTTAATTAGCTGGTTAATTAAGTATTCATTAGTAGGGTCCGTTCGTCTGGGATGTTTTACCGAGGTTTTGCCAATGGCGAGATCTTCCAGCGGTTTTGGGTTCAGATGAGAGTTCAATTTCTATTGTTAACAGAATAATATATGTTTGTGGAATAATGTATTGAAATTGTGAATAAAAAATGTCTAAATGTCTGTTTAGCTATGATGTATGTTCGATCATTTGAATTTAAATTAATATACGTGAAAACCATGTATTCAAATATGAATGCTCTTGAAATGAATGCACGACGAAATATAATTTGATTGTGGTTTATTTCTGGGGGAAGGGAGATGGGGAGAAGGGTCTCTCTCAGGGTATTCAAAGTATAATACTTAAAGATCTGGACACGTGATTTCATCATGTGTATGTTATTTGAATATTCGAGGTATTTTTAACAAATTATATTCCAGAAAGATTAACTGCATTTCATTTAGACTGGCCTAGTTAAGCTCCAACCGACGGGAAGCGGTGGCTGAATCGGTAGAGCGTGGGCGTCCCATGTGGGATATCGGGAGTTTGGTTCCCCGTCGAGTCAAACCAATGACTTATAAAATTGATACTTGACGCATCCCAACCTGGTGATTGGCATCAATAGGATACAGCAAGGACTGGTTAGCTCAGTGTCAGGATAATGTGACTGAGTGGGATATTGGGTCATGGTGCTGGTACCCTGATTTCTCAGTGGCACACCACTATAAAGTCACCATGAGTGCGCACTGTCACAAGTCAGTCCCCGTCCTGATATGATATGTTGCCAGGACATAAAACTCCAACAATCAACCAACCAACCAACTTGGAATCACACCTGAATGCAACCATATAACTTTCGCCAGGCACTTTCTTTGTGGAAATCACTGCATAATTAACCTTGCCAGCGATCAATCACCGCTGTCAGTGCCAAGCGCTAATTTGCCAGCGCTGTGCATACATAAATATGTCAATCAGAATCCCCAACTACATGCTTGTAATTACATGCTCCTGCCGCCCCCGTGCATGTGTCACGGGTGCGTGGAGTGGTGTCAGTATAATCTACACTGTGACACTGTCACTCGTGTCACTCACAGACTGACACTGTGACAGACAGGCCGGCGTCAGTAGCGGGACATGACAGTAGTGGAGAGGGTTGCGCGTATGATCACGTGACATTGCAATGTGAGGCCCAGGTTTGTATCGTGGACCAATCAGGTGAGTTGTTACTTAGCTGGATGTTAATTGGATGGAGATAAAGCATTATACTTTTATAGTAGCATCCCGGAACCTCCTTGTTTCTGGCCTATAGCGCCCCGTTCAACTGCTATCTTAGTCTTACACGATTACTTTTTCCTCCTCCTGCCACTCCCCCTCCTCCTCATCCTCCTTCTCCTCCTCCCTCCCGTCCGCTCATCCCCCTCCTCTCCCCTCCCATTCTCCTTCGCCGCCTCCTCCCTCCTCCTCCTCCCTCCTCTTCCCCTCCTCCCCCTCCTCGCCTTCCTCATCCCCCGTCCCATTCTCCTTCGTCTCCTACTCCCATTTCTCGTCCCCCTCTTCATCTTCCTAATTCCCCCCCTC